>VYZX01020755.1:758671-800872 GCA_013401335.1 Brachypteracias leptosomus | reverse complement strand
GGCCGCTGCCGGCCCTCCGTCTGCTCGACCTCTCCGGGAACGGGCTGGAAGCGCTGCCCGCCGAGCTGGGCGGGGCGGCCGAACCGGCCGAGGGAGCCCCGGCGGGACCCGCGGCCTTCCCGCAGCTGCGCAGCCTCAACCTCAGCGGGAACCGGCTGCGGGAGCTGGGCCCGGGGCTGGCCCGCGACGCGCCGCAGCTCCAGGACCTGCTGCTCTCCGGGAACCGGCTGCGAGCGCTGCCCGGCGGGCTGCTGCCCACCGGGGCCACTGGGCCCTTCCCGCTCCTCAGCCGTCTGGAGGCGGCCGACAACGAGGTGGAGGAGCTGGGAGCCGACATCGCCGCCCTGCCGGCCCTCAAGGTAGGAGCGGCCCGCCGTGTTCCCCACCATCCCCACCACCGGCCCAGGTCTCCACCACCCCACAGGTCCCCACTAGCCTGGTTCCCCACCAGGTTCCCCATCGCCTTCCTGGGTTCCCCACTACCCCCCTGGGTGCCTACCACCCACCCAGGTCCCCACCACCAGTACCAACCACCCCATCTCTGTCTCTTCCAGAGCCTGGACGTGGCCAACAACCAGCTGCGGGAGCTGCCCGCCGCACTGGCCGACTGCCCCCGGCTGAAGGAGGCCAACTTCAGGGGCAACCAGCTGAAGGACAAGCGGTTGGAGAAGATGGTCAATGGCTGCCAGACAAAGGCCATCCTGGAGTACCTGCGGGCTGGAGGCCGTGGGAAGGGGAAGGGCGAGAACACCAGAGAGGAGGCTAGGAAGAAGAAGAGGGAGAAGCAGCAGAAGAAGGATGGTGGGGATGGGGAGCAGGATGAGCTGGAGGAGACGAGCAAGCTGCTGGTGAAGGTTCTGCACATCTCCGAAAACTCAGCACCTTTGGTGGTCAGAGTGAGCCCAGGTGTCAAGGATGTTCGACCCTTCATCGTGTGCTGTGTGCTGAGGGGAGTGAACCTGAAGCCAGGGAATGCTCTCAAGAGGTTCCTGACCCTGCAGGTAACTGCTGCAGTCTCGTGTTGCTCATTTGCAACAGGAATAGTTGGGAATAGCCTGTTCTACACTCCTGCAAGTTGATAAGCTCCTGAAAGTTGGGATGAGCTGTTCCCCAGCAGGTGGTGAGAGCAGGGTGGGGTGGCAGGGCAGCGTGGTGAGGGCAGCAGCAATGCCACCTGGTTTTGGAGCTCAGGTACTACCATGAGAGGGCGGTGAGCACACAGGTGTTTGCTACAAACTTTACAGATATAAGAATGCTGAGCCCTAGGAGGAGTAAATCACTTTGATGGTTCTGGTCTATTTGATGGTATTTTTTTTATGTTTTAGACTAAACTGCATGAAGACATCTGTGAGAAGCGGACAGTAGCCACCATCGCCACCCACGACCTGCAGTTGATCAAAGCTCCTCTGACGTACGATGTTCAGCCTCCTGATGAACTCAAGGTAGGGCCAGAGGGATCCCTGGACCTTGCCACTTTTTCCCTTTTGTTTTTTGTAACTGTTATGGATGGAAAGACTCTTTTTTTTACCCCATAGATCCTATAAAAATAAGCCCAGGAACTATAACTTCAAAGCTGTACTGATTTTCTTGCTGTCCTATTGTAACAAAGCCTCAATGAGCTTCATGGAGCTATCTGGTGTTACTCCAGGAGAGCCTTTGTCCAAGGACCTGCTCAGGGAGAGCTGACACAGCAGATTTTCCTGTTTTTCAGTGAGTAATGACAGGGAGGGACCTGGCTAAGAAAACTGTTCCCACCTGCTCTAGTACCAGTGAGTGAGCCTGTTTCTGGATGGGTGTTGTAGCTCACACCAAGGTTTAAACTCAGTGTGATCATAGTAATGTGTGTGAAACAGAAAGTGTATTTCCACGCTGAAGATGGTGATAGGAGTGACAGCACACAGACGTGGTTGTGGTCATTGACTGGCTTTCAGGGAAGTTTGAACAACCCCAATCTTGGAGTGACTCTCCAAGTCAACTGTGTGTTCTTTTGTAGATCACCCCCCTGGGTCGGAAGGAGATCAAGGCCAAGGGTCTTCTCCGTCAGCTGCAGTTGGAGGCTGAGGAGCAGCGGAAGCAGAAGAAGCGCCAGAACGTTTCAGGACTGCACAAGTCAGTCTGCTGGTGGTTGTGGTTTCCTTTGTGGGGATTGTGGGAACTCCTGGGGAAAAACAGCACTGAAGAAACTATGTTCAAATGTATTGAGCAGCATGTTCTGTAGTGGTGAGGTGAAAAACACTGAGCTGACTTTACACCTAACGAGTAACCTGGAGCAGAATGAGGATGGTGCAGCTGGGAATAACAAAGGCACTCACTGAGAGCAAGTCCTTGTATGAATTATTCTTAGAGGTGACAAATGAATTGCTCACTTTTTGCTGCCTTATTTTTTTGGCAGGTATCTGCAGTTGTTGGATGGCAAAGATAACTACCCATGTCTTGTGGACGCCGAGGGTGTTGTGATTTCTTTCCCACCAATAACCAACAGTGAGAAAACAAAGGTTGGTGGAAAAACATTAATCAGAATAAACAGGGTTTCTTCCCACTGAGAGATAGTTAACTCAAGATTCAACAATACACAGTCCTGGGAGAATTCTGACTGTGTTCCAAGTGTAAACCTTCAAAGCCTGAGTCTTCTCTGCTAGATGGTCAGATTGGGATGGATCCTGGGGTCAGGTTTTCCCTCTGGCCAGCTGTTCTAGCTGTTCCAAGGCCCCAGTCTGCTTTGCAGAGACAACTTTGTGGAAGGTCAAGAATCTGGGGTTTGACTCGTGAAGAGTGCAGTGGAATTGAGTGAAAGTCTTTAGCTCAGTTTGCGTACTGAAGTGTGGGTGAGTGTGCTCCAGTTCCTCACTTGCTTTACCTGTGGAATTCCTACAGATCAGAAAAGACACCCGCAATCTGTTCCTGGAAGTGACAAGTGACACCAGTTTACAGATCTGCAAAGATGTCATGGACACACTAATTCTGGTGAGTAGCCCAGGAAAATACTCCTGTCTGTTCTTGGTGTGCTTCTTAACAAAGTGTTTAATAGCTCACACATATTGAGAAGAATACCAAGGTCAGTTTTTATTTTAGTAGTACTATTATTCCCCCTCCTTCCCTTGCTCTTCCACTCTTGCTGTGTCACATGAGGTTTTCATATTCTTATATCCTGACTGGCAGGCCTCAGAACTCACCAGAGTAAAGAACGTTGTGTTACCACAGTGGGAAATTTATGGTTTGACCTTGAACACCTGCCCCTTGTTGGTGATCTTACAGCTTCAGTTGCTACCAATAAATTCTTTTAGGGCAATGTCTCACCTGGACCAGGCTGGCTTGGTCCTGTTGCTATCACAGAGTTATCTTTCAGATACTGTATTAGCAGCAGGACAGCCTCAACATGCTCTCTTTTAATTAAAATTTTCTTACTGAAAAGAATAAACCTTGATACATGGCAAGTACAGGATAGCATGTGTCAAATGTTTTGTGGGATAGATGTAGTTTGTCTTCTTTTTGGTTTCCTGAAAGATTCTAACCCACTGAGGAACGTTTTCATGCAGACACTCCTTCAGGGGCTGGCCAGACCCACACTTCAGAAGCAACGTGGAGTCGCTGTGAGGCCTTAGCTGCAGAATTAATCTTGTTTTCCGTTTTGTTTTCCACAGAAAATCGCAGAGCTGAACAGATTTACCTTGGAGAATAAGGAAGACTCAGGCTCAGATAACGAATCGGATCCTCTTTGTGGACCAGTGGATTTGAAGCCCCCCAATGCCCAGCCCGGGAATCTCCCGTTGGTCCTGGAGCAGGTTCGAGTGGTGGACACAGATGGGAACTTGAAAGTTCTTTATCCTTCCAAAACTGACCTAAGCACAGTTTCCTCTCTCCTGACTGTCATACGTTAGCTGCTGTCACAGCTAACAAAAGGAGCCCATTTTATTTTATTTTTTCCCATATTCAACAATGCAGCTCGTACCGGTGATGGTGGTTTGGGCTTTTTAAAGGAAAGATACAGTTTGTCCTGCCCAGGTATGGAAGAGCTGTCAAGTAGACCAAGCTGTGGTGAGGAGTCTTGTGCCAGGCCTAACAAAGCCACTGTGTTCAGACTGGGCAGAGGCAACAGGATCTGCACGTGAGAGCCTGAAGGCAGAGGAGGTCTGGGGAGTCAGGATGAGTTTAACTGGTAGAGGAAATCACTGTGACCTCTTGGTGTTTATAGAATGAGCACAGTTGTGTTTTTCTGCAAGATCACCCCTTCTCCTGGTGGGGTTCAGCTGGATGGTTATTTTGGCAGCTCAACTGAGAAGTCCAGCAGGTGAGAGTGTTGATGTGGAGTCACTGCTCCATCCCAGCTCCGATGAAGGCGAAGCTGCTTCACCAACACCTCGTCCTGCATCAGTTCATTTTATATCTGGAGTCATCGTGAACATTTAATTGCTGTCAGAACCTGAGGAATGGGGTTTAAAGTGCTGGTTTCTGTGTTTGCCATTAACGCAGTTTCTGTTTCAAAGTGAAGTCAGTTGAGGTGTCTGCAGGGTCTGTGTGTCCCAGCAGAGCCACCACCAATCTCTGTGGGAGTACTGGTTGTAGTGACCTTGTTGTGTACCCGTTGAGTTACTGCTGATCGAGCACTGAGTGTGTCCTTGCTCCTGGAGTTTGGTTCCATTCAGAGGGCAAATGCTGCCTCACGTTGACATCATTAGAGCTCCTGTCCCCAGAGTACCAGTGCTCCTGCCCAGTGACCCTCCTGGAGCTTTCTGAGGTGCTCCCATGTGAGGAGGGAGACACCTTCCAAAATACAGGTAGTTTGGTTCTAATTTTGCAGTCCATGAGTGACTTCTACATCCAGGCTACTGCCTGTATGAACACAAACCTCCCCGTAAGCTGGGGTGACCTGCAGATTGACCTTTTTCTGTTAAAAATGATGTAGAACTCAAACTGAACTTCTTGATACCATGTCAAATACATCCATGTGTTGGGACTTGCATATTGAATGGGAAAATAAAACGGTTCTTGCAGTCATAGGTCACTGCCACTTGTTTGGACACTGGTGAATTTTCTGGTGGTGTAATGGTACAAACTTGACAAAGCAGCTCTGGTGTGCTGCCAAAACAGTCACTTCACACTGCCCAGCTACTCGTGGCCAGGCAGTGTCCTTAGTAGTGCTTCAGGCTTCCTTGCCAAGTCAAGTGTTCCTACAGATCAATGGTTCACAGGGAATTGTGCTGAGTCACTTGAAATAATTGAATTAGATGTTCCTGCAGAACTCTAATTTAGTAAAATGGGTTTAATTTGTTGTTAAGTTGCCATCTCAAACCCGAGGAGCCAGAGCCTCAAGTTGATGGTGCTTTTCAGGTGAAGATGCTGCCTTCGCAGGAGTTTATCTGCGTCCCTTGGCACCGGTGGGCCCTGAAGCAGGGATGTTGGTGCTGGAGGGAGCAGGGCCCTTGGTCCCTTTCTGCTTCAGCATCTGCTGGAGCTCCACCCACTCGTTAATGATTTTCTGGAAAAGAGGGGTGTGTGAAGAGGTGGGAAAGCATTAGGTGGAGAGCAGCAATGCAGCCTGTTCTTACCTCCTCAGCCCCTTGGTGGCTGCTGGGAGCAGAGCTCCAAAGAGTCACATCACATACCTGCATGGCCTCCAGCACCTCCTGGTCAGTGAGCTCAGCCTGGGGGGCCTTGCTGCCTGCTGTGCTGAACGTGGCCTGGATTATCTTGCTTCGGTACCTTTCAAACTTGTGATAGGAAAGTAGGTGTGGGTAGTGGTTACGTGCAGCTGTTTGGTATTTGCATGGATGTACAGAGGCTGTGCTGTCAGAGGTGGGCAGGGGACTAGTGAAATCTGGTGATGGAGCTGTTCTGAACTCGAGTTTCTCAAGGGCTTCTGGTATCTGAGGCCTGTTTGCTTTGTGGGTGATCCAAGAGCTGCAGCTAAAAAGCTGGGAAATGAATAGACTGAGCTCCCTGCTCCTCTGGCCCCGTGGCTGCAAAGGGCAGCTGGGTCCCAGGAGCAAAGGGCTGCAGCGTCCTGCTGCATCTCCTGCTGTGCTTCTGCCCAGAAGTGTCTCTGAGCTTTCAGATTCTCTGCTTGAAATGGGTGAGGTGTCTCCCAGGAGGGAGGTGGGGTCTGCAGTGGGGGTGGCTGCACTTACCCTGCTGGTGAGACGTTCCAGTGCCACTCTGGTCTGCAGCTCCTTGTGCTGCAGCCCCTCAGCTTGGCTCTGCAGCTCCTCTTGGGCTCGTTGCTGCTCCTGGATGTGGCGCCGGCTGGTCAGAAGCTCTGTCTGCAGCTGCCTGACCGTGCCCTGCAGCTCACCCACCAGCCTGTGCTGCTGGGCCAGCTGGGATTCCTGTTCTGTGACAAGCTGAGGGGATAAGAGATCAAACTGTTATTGTGAGGAAGGAAGCGAGCAGACGGGGCCCATCTTCCTGGTGTCTGGTCCAAATGCTTTTATTTCCCGGGCAGAGTCTACAGACCAACAGCCTCACCAGTTGAGAACTGTTACTACCTGGTGTTTTTTCTAAAACTGGATTGAGTAGAGGGGTTTTTTTATGTGGCAAACTCCCCCGAGCCCAAACCAAGCACAGCTAAGCAGCTGTGACAAGAATTCTCTCGTGTCTTTGCACCACATTCACCTCTCGGAGGCTGCAGTTCTCCTTCTCCATCATCACCATCATTTCTTCGTGTTTCCGTTCTTCTCTCAGGCTGCAAAACTTAAAAGATTTTACACTTTAGTTTTGTGTGTTCTGTGCACAAAGCCCAAACTCCCGTGGCCACCGTGCTCTCGGGGCGGTACCTTGGCAGACATGGCTTGGAGCTGATTTTCTCGCTCTCTGAGCCGCTTTTGGAGCGTTTCCTTCTCAGATGTGGTTCTCCGAAGCTGGGATTCTTGGATCTCCAGTTGTCTTTGCAAGGAAGCGATGGTACCTGTGAGGGCAGAGCACTGCTGTCAGCAAACCCAGTCCCTGCCAGAAGCTTCGTGGCTCCTTTTTCCAGGTGAGCACGAGCAGAGCTGCTGCTGGAAGTGTCTGAGGACAGACCACGGGTGAGGTGAATGCTCCACGGTGACACTGGTCAATAATGCACTTGGTAGGACTGGGTAGTTTCAGCCTCACTCTGTAAGCAGCAGCCAAAAGCGTGAGATGAGAACCTAACCTGGAGTTTTCCCTCGATAAAAGGTGCAGAACTGCAACAAGATGAACTCCAGCAGGGATTTCTGGGGTGCCTTCCCCAGGTACCTGTGGCCATGCTGTAGTCATCCTTGACCTGCTGCAGTTCCCGGTGGAGCTCCCGGTCAGCTCTCTGGCTCTCGATGAGCTCTGCCCCCGAGACTCCCCTGCCGGTGTCCTCCTCGCTGGTGACTTCATGGGGGGCTGCGCCGCCTTCCATCGCTGCACCGGAGAGGGGTGAGGACTCGGGTGGGCTCAGGGATGGGGTCCGGGATCAGGATCAGGGGTGGCGGTGCCCGGCCCGGGGTCGGTGTCTCGATCCGGTGCTCGGTCGGGTCCGGGCGACGCCGCTGCCGGTTGCCAGGCAGCGATGGGAGCGTGTCGGGGCCGCGCTTCCCCTTCCGGGGCCCCGGTTCCGGGTCGGCGCCGCCGCCATGGGGCGGAAGAAGAAGACGCTGCACGACTACGCGGCCGAGTTCTCGGAGCTGTCGGTGAAGCGGCACCTCCTGGAGCGCGGGGCCGCCGGGGAGGCCGCGGTGGTGGAGACGCTGTTCTGCACCTCCTGCCAGCTGCCCATGCGGGTGCGCCGCGACCGCATCCTGGAGCATCTCTCCTCCGGCCGCCACTACCGCAACCGCCGCCTGCTCCGCCAGCACGGCCTGCGCGGGCCGCTGCTCCTGTGAGTGCCCGGGGCTGCCGCGGGGCCCGGCCCCGATGAGCCCCCTCCCTTCCCCGAGCCAACCCTCCTCTGTCTCGCCCAGCTCTGCAGGTCCCGACGTCGGCGCCGGGCTCCCGCTGCAGCTGGAGGCGCCCTCGCTGCTGTCCCCGCCGTCCTTCCTCCTCGCCGGCACCAGCGCCAGCTTCGGCATGGTCCCCTCGCCGCCCTCCTGCCACAAGCCGCTGGTTCCCCACCACCCCCTCGCCGCCAGCTCCCCCGCCAGCCTGGCCGTCCCCAGGGAAGACCCGACGCCCTCCACCTCCGCCAGCCACCCCCCTGCACTCGCCGCCTTCCACCCGAGGGCCGCTCCTGCTCCCTCCACGCAGGCTGGACAAAGAGGGGCTGTGCCCGAGGACAGCCCGGTGCCCACCCTGCAGCACGGCGGCACCGTCGGCCTCGCCCTCTTCGGCACAGGGCTCCTTGACCTCGCCTTACTGCAGAGCCTGATGGAGGAGAACGGCTGCTGCCTGCTGTACCTGGTGGAGGAGCAGCCCGAGGAGGAGCGAGCCCTGGGTGCCGAGGTCCCGGTGGGCACCCGGCGGCTGCGGCAGCGGGAGGCCCACGTGGCGCTCAGCGACCAGCGGTACCGTCCACCCGGGCCTGCGCCCTCCCTGCCCCGGGCCTGGGGAGGGTGTCTCTGTGTGAGGCTTGTTTCCCCTCTTTGAGCCCTGCAGTGCACCCAGACCCTGCTTGTCTGGCCCCATGGAGGGGCAGTAACAGGATGAGCCTTACGTAGTGTGGCACCTACCCAGAGATGCTGCAGAAGGTTCCGAGATGTTTGACTTGCATGCCCAGGATCAATGGAAACTCAGAGGAGTTTAGTTGCAGACCATTTTGTTAAGCAATATAAAACCCCTTTATTTTCTTCCCTTCCCATAGAGCAGTAAATGATGCACTTTCCCATTGCCTGCCAGTTCTTCTGGCTGACTTGGAGGCTCTTTTGGAACCGAGCTCTTTTTAGAACATAACAAACTTTTCCAGAGCAGTGGGGGGGTTGTATCTTTTATAACTTGTTCTCAACGTTTAAGGTAACTCTCATAAAAATAACTAACTGAAAGGAGCTCCTGAGGGTTGTTCATTCTAGTAGAAACCTTGTCTTCACTGAATGTCTTTCTTTTGACTTCTGTAGAGTCTCTGGAGCCATTATTTGTTCCCCACCTGAAGAAGCGTCTGAGATTATAATCAGTGCTTTACGAGCAGGTGAGAGGACAGCAGCAAATGCAGCTGTAGCACACACTGAGGCAGACAGTGCAGACATGTGATGATGTGTATGTGCTATCACAAGATACAAGTGTTTGTGCAGCCCCTGTCCTGCCCTCAGTCCCTGTTCTGTGCTGTTTCCCACAGGAAAAGGTGTGTTTTGTGAGAGGCTGCCTAGTCTGGACAGGCAGAGGGCAGGAGCTTGCTTCGATGAAGCTGAGAGGTGTGGAAGACCATTGGTGTGTGGATTCTACAAGTAAGACCAAAGTTTTTCTTCTGATTTACACCTGATAAGAAGCGTGTGTCTGAAAGGAGCTTTCATTCCTCAGGCTTTCCTGAAGTTGTCCTCAAATAAACTTGGTTTTGCTGCTGCTTGTTAACGTTGTTCAGCTGGGAGTTAATTGGATTGGATTAATTCTTCATGCTTAATGGAGATAAAATCTGGCTGTCAGGAAATTTAACATGAACACCCGCTTGAGTGGATGCCTGTGGAACTCAAACTATGAAGGTTTCAAGGTGCTAGAGCTTCATTTTTTTAGAATGGCCAAAGGCAGTTGGGGTCCAATCTCTGCAGTCAGCTCAAGGTCCTGCAAACGCTGCAGCTGGTTGGAGCTCCAGAGGAGGAAACGTTCTGGTGGTGCCACCCCCTTCTCTGCGGCAGCTTCTGGCTCTCTGGTTTTAGCACAGTTTTCACTCATGGTTTTTGGTGCATGTACAACCCCTGGGTCAGCAGATTGGGGATTTTACTGAGTGTGCAGCCAGCAAGGTCTGCCTGGCACTGCTTGGTTGGAGAGTATCTGTCCTTTTTGACCGTTTGGCAGCTTTGCTGCAGTAACTAGAAATACCCCTGGGAGAGGACAGCAGGGCAGGGAAAGGCATTTTTAACACCCTGCCTTGGGTGGATGTGCGTTGTTAGTAAACACACCTCATCATTTTGTGCTCCCCTGCTGAGAATAGTTAATTTCATTGCAAACAGAACTCAGGTGGACAAATATATACGTATTTCATATACACTGATGTGTAATTACAGAAAATATTTGCCCTGAGGTTTGTCTCTTCTATCTGAGACATGGTTGAACCTCAATGGAGTATAAACTTGTAGGCAGGGCTCTCAGGAAGACTGTGGGTCATTTACTGGACCTGTAAGTGCTTTTAGTCCCCACGGTTTCATTTCTTCATTAAAGTCTTCACAGGTGCAGATATTGGGCTCATTTGCAGGAAGCACAATCCGTACTTAATAAAAAAATTGTACACTTATTAAGTACTTTAATAGTTTGTACACTTAAGTACCTCCTCCAAACCCTGTTCCCTGCTTCCCTCTGAAGGCGCTTTGACCCAGCACTGCAGTTCCTGTACAAGAAAGTCCATGAGAGCCAAGCCCTGGGCAGGATCCATCGGATATCGGCCATCAGCAGCATCTACCCAGCAGCACCTCTGAGCTTCCTGAAGTCATCAGGTACTGAGCAGCTTGCTTCTGAAAAATTCATCTCGAAGGGCTGGAAATGTCTCGCCCCATGTTCTGATGGGAAGCCGCCGTGTTTGTGTGGCCTTGAGACACGTGGGATTTCTTCTGAAGAGTGTTTTCTTCATCCTTCTTTGTTTTTGTTGCATTTTTCTGTTTGCCTTTAGTGTTAGTTTCTTCAATGCAGGGCACTTCTTGTATCATAGATTCACTTAGGTTGGAAAAGACCTCCAGGATCATCCAGTCCAACCTTTGTCCAGCATCTCCCTGGCCCCCAGACCATGTCCCCAAGCACCACATCTGCTTGTTTGTTGAACCCCTTCAGGGATGGTGACTCCACTACCTCCCTGGGCAGCCTGTTACCATCTCAGTCCAGAAATGTACATTGGGGGAGTCTTACATGTGGAGACCTTCACACCCAGTTTTGCTTCTTCCAGGTGGGATTTTTTACAATGCTGCTGTGCACGACCTAGATTTCATCAGTTTGCTGTTGGGAGAGAGTGCTCCAGATACAGTATTTTCCTTGGGGCACGCGTTCTGTGCAGGTAAGAATAAATCTTCTGGTAGTTTATTGTGTAGCTCTGGACTCCAGCACTAAAATTGGGCATCACGTTTGAAGACCAAGGGCAGAACATAACGAGCAAAGCTTTGTGCTTGGAGAAGGTCACTGCCACCTCTCTCAGTTCTATGCTTTCTCTGATTTCTCTGGTGCTGCCCTGTCAATCTCAGCACAGCTAAAGATGGGAGTTTACTCTGGGTTGTGCCCAGCTGATGGGCACGCTCTGAGGCACCAGACTCATTTCAACTAACCATAAAAACTGGGAGCTGCCATTTTTTAAATGGAAAAGCTAAGTTTTAATTAAGGAATTGCAGCTGCTGGGAAGGTGGAGTCCAGGCCTGGGGGCTGTGCTTCTGCAGAGCTTGTTCTCCCCCTGAGGTGCTGGCACAGGTAAAGCAGCCGGTGAGGCTGCAGAGGGAGCTTTGCTGTCACCAGTGCTCCCTGCTGGAGGCTCTGGTAGCACTGGTGTCACCTCGAGGACCAGGAGCACTGTGTAGAGGTGGTAGTTGGTGGTTTGCTGTTCCTGCTGTGAGCGAGTGCCTTTTCTGTCACTCAGATGTGGCCCGGGTGGAGGATGCAGACACTGTAGCAGTCAGCATGAAATTCCCTAGCGGAGCAGTTGTAACTGTGGACGTCAGCCAGCACTGCACTAAAAGCTGTGAGCAGAGACTGGAGGTGCGTGCCCACCCCTCAGCCCGGACAGCACGAGCCTCACCCCCTCCCAGAGCACCCTGTGCCCCAGCAGCAGTGGATTGCTTCTCTTGGATTAATCCATGATCTGCTGTCCCCCTTGTCACCCCGATTTTGCCTCTGTTTACACCTATTCTGTTGGGTTATAAGCTGCATGCAACTCTGCTAGAGTAGGGGTTGGTGTCAGCTCTCCCGAGGCTGAAACGTGGCTGCACAGATCACTTGGTGTCTCTACAGGGTGTTTTCAGGTGTGTGATAAGCCCAAAGTTCAGGATATTAAAGAGGAAGAAAAGTGTAAACTTTTCTTTATCTCTAAATTCCTGAAGTCATGAATTGTAAGAGATGCATGGGCTGGATCTGGGGAGTATCAGCTGAGAGATACTTGAAAAAAGAGCTTTGCTTAGGTGAGAAAAACCAGTGGAGGTCTCAAGCAGAAGCCACCACAGCACGTGGCAAGTGTGTCCTGTCCTGTCTGATCCACTCAAGGGGTTTGTCAGTTGTTCCTCTTCATTTTAGAAGCTACTTTTTCCTTGGTGGTACAAACCAGGGCTTCTATAGACTAGCCCTGTGCTTAACATAAAAACTTTTGTTCTCCTCCCTGTTTTCTGCCTTCCCTGCAGGTTCAGGGCTCTCAGGGAACGTTGAGGGTGGATAATCAGAATCCCCTGGGAATTACAGAGCACGGGACGTCGGTGTCCATCTGCTCCCAGACCCACGCTGATCGCTACCGAGATGCCCACAGGGAGCTCTTCCGACACTTCCTGAGGACCCTGAGAGGTGGGTTGGAGCTGGTCCTGCTGGTGCTGCTCTGGGCTTGCTCTGGGGGCCTGGTCACAGGACGGGAAGGAGAAGAGGCTGAAACTGAAACTTGCTTTTTAAAGAGGCCCCAGCTCCAGGAGCTGAAGAGGGATGTTGTGTTGGCTGCCAAAAGGTGATGATGTGGGTTTCACTCCATGCTTTGTTCATGTCCCCGCAGGCAAGGAGCCCCCCGTGGTCACCAAAGAGCAGCTTCTCTGGACAATTCAGGTGGCTGCAGCTGCTGAGCAGTCCTGGAGGAATGGATCTGCTGTTGACCTGCGCAGCGAAGCCCTCGATGCCTCTGGGATCAAGACTGAGCTGCCGTGATGGACGCTGCTGTCCCAAGGGAAGGATGGCCAGGGAGCTGTGCCACAGGGAGCTCTGTCCACCTCTCTCCACCACAACCTTAACACAAGACCTGTGGTTTTGCTGCTCCTGCTGGGAATGCCCAGAAGATGCAGAGTGGAGGTTGCGGGTGTTTCTTAGCCCATCAACCAGAGCCCTCGAGGAACTTGGGGCAGTTTCATCCCAGCGACTTTTCCTCTTGGAGAGCTCTGCTGCCCATGGAGCTGTTTTCCTGGGAGAAGCCTGGTGCTCCTGGGGCCGTGGTGCAGGGGTGTAAGGCCACCCCCAGCCGTGGTGGGAGCTGTGCACGTGGGTGGTTCTCCTGAAAGCTTCACAGGCGAGATGACAACGCTCCAGAATAATGAGCACAGATCAGAGGGATGCTCCCATATTTCCCATCAGCACAGGCAGGAGTGTGACTTGTGTGCTGAACTCGCCTTGGACCTCCTATTTATTGGTTGGTTTGTTGTTTTAATGGGTTTTCTAAATCTTTTTGAAAAGAAATTATGATCTAATTTTCTTGAGGGGTGGGGAAAAGAAAAGAAAAAGCAGGAAGGGGGAGGTCCAGCTGCCCTGGCATCGGAGAGACGAGGGGCTGTGCAGGGAGACCATGGAGGAGGATGTGTTGTAGCAGAGCAACGTGCCCTTGTCCTGGCTTAAATGCTGCACGTTGGCATTTCAGTGGTGAAATCAGGCTGATAATCACATTCTCTGAGTGTAGGAAGGGTGTGGGATTGCCTGTTTTAAAGGTATTTTTTTTACAGTCCAGATTTGGAATAGATGGCACAGAAGAAGGTGGTGCCTTTGGCCGGGGGCTGCTCCATGGGGAGTTCCCTGCTTGACAAGATCCTTCAAAAGCTTTTTTTTATTGTATTAAAACAATGTTCTTGCCTTGAGGGTTAGTTTGTAAGCAACACTTCTTGGGAGGTTCTTCAGTTGGATCAATTTCCCGTTCCTGTGTATGGAATATAGGTTACTAAAACTAGAAGATAGAAAACCCAGGGTGGTGTTGGTAGCTCCAGAGAGTTCTCTCATGGAAATTGTTTCTAACTGTAATTTTTTCACTCAGAAAAGCTGCGTCTTAACGATAAAGACTGCTCTCCATTCCAGGCTCCATTACTGGTCATTTCTAGAGAAAAACCCAACCTCTACTCACAAAGAAAGTGGCATTTGCCCCTGGGGAATCACTGCAGCAGTTTATTAATAGCGAGTGGGTTTCTTTCTGCTTTGGGGGAGTTCAAGGCTGGAGTGAATTAAGGAGAGTGTGGGCAGCAGGTCAAGGGAGGTTCTCCTCCCCTCCTGCTCTGTCCCACTGAGGCCACCTCTGGAGTACTGGGTCCAGTGCTGGGCTTCCCAGTTCAAGAGAGACAAGGAGCTACTGGAGAGAGTCCAGTGGAGACTGCGGAGATGCTGAGTGGACTGGAGCATCTCTGTGCCCAGGGAAGGCTGGTCAGATTTACACCTCCTGTGTTCCTGCTTACAAGGTCTGACCCATCAGCACAACCCCCCATGGAGCAGGGATGATCACCCAGACCTCCAGCTTCCCAGAGCATTCACTGCAGTGTTCAGAGGAGGAAGAAAAATCAACGTTTTGAAGAGACAAGGCTGGAGACGTGATTTTCTGCATGTTTACATGCTAGGACATGAAATTAATTTACTTGACACCATAGTGTCTCAGGAGTAAGTATCAATTTTTATAGCTTACATGAAAATAAATCTTTTTATCTCCTTACAGCACGATGAGTATACTGTATGTACATCGCTCGGTTTATATACACAAATATTTAAGTACATGAACACATCAGGAACGGACAAACAGGCTCTTTTCTGCTCTACAAGGACCGAGGGAAGGGGTTCGAGGTGTCAGTCCGTGGGTTGTGCTGCTCTGCACCAGTCCCTGGCAGATACTGGCACGGGAAGGGGAACGGGGAAGGGCTGAGTCCTCCTGGCAACAGTGAAACCTGTTGGGTTTGGGCAGCACGGAGAACAGGCAGGGGGTGGGTCAGCAGGGACCAAGGCTGGTCTCACCAGGAGAACGTGCATCTGTTGGATGTGAGAAGCACCAGGAGATGCCTCCTGCGGCGGGCGGGCAGGAAACCCACACAGCCCTCAGGACCTGCCTCAGCTGCCCTCCTCTTCCACCGTGGTTTCCTCTCCAGATGCCTCCAGCCCAGCTCGGGGGTCACATTTCACCCACCGACAACAAAAACACCTCCAGACGCCCGAGGCTGAAAACACTTTTCACAGGGGGGTTCATCCCCCAGCTCTGGTCTCTCGACGCTCCCTCCCGGAGCCCCTCAGTTGATCTCTCCCTCCGTGAACTCCTCCTTGATGGACTGTTTGCGGGACTTGCAGTCGGGGAGGTCGAAGCCGAAGTCAGCCCAGTCGTCGGCGGCGCGGTTGGGGATGGTGATGGTGTGGCGCACGCGGAAGTGCACGGCCTCCATCACCCGCTGCCGCTGCAGCTCCCCCGAGCTGCCGATGGAGATGGTGGAGGCGTTGCTGCTGGAGCGGATCAGCTGCTGGGCGCCGTAGTCGTGGCTCTGCTTCAGCTCCTGCAGACCCCTCCAGATGACCATCCTGTACTGCTCCGGGATCTTCAGTGCTCCGAGATCCTGGGAGAACAACAGCGGCTGTACTGGTGGGACCCCCGAGCTTGTGCTTTGGGGGGGTCACAGCACCAAGCCCATGGGTGAGTTCTCATTTGCAACCAACGGCCAGTAGACCAGTTGCTCCAACACAGGTTAGAAATTTCTATGGGATTTTTTTTGGGGGGGGTTCACATCAAACTGGTGTGAAAATGGGAGGGAGAGAGGGAGGGAAGGGACCTTTTCCCTTTGGGTGCAGGATGCAGAGAGCATGGTGGATGATGCCCCATCCCTGGCACCATTGCAGGTGAGGTTGGCCGGGGCTCTGAGCAACCTGATGTAGTTGCAGATGTCCCTGCTCCCTGCAGGGGGGTTGGACTAGATGACCTTGAAAGGTCCCTCCAACCCAAACCAGTCTGTGGTTCTATGTGGAGCATCCCCACATCTGTTCCCCTGGGCAAGGAGCTGTTGGCCAGGTTGGTTTCTCCTCCAGTCCTGGACCGGACGGGGCTGTAGCAGCACCTGCCCCAGGGTGTATCACATGTGGTGGGGCCATAACAAAGGGGCTGTTACGCAGCTGTGGGCTGGGGTCATAAAGCCAAACGAGGTTGAAAACCTCAGGAGTGGGGGGGCTGCACCAGAACAAACACGGTGGGAGCAGAGAGCTGCCAGAGATCCATGTTAATGGCAAACACAGAGACTGGGGAGGGTTAACTGGAGAGGATAGGAGTATGTGCAATTAGTAATTACAAACACTGACTGGGACACACAGCTCAGCTCCTGCTGCACGTTCAAACGTTGCCTTTGACAGCTTGGCAGGTGGTCACGGAGTTAGTTCAGAAATGGTCCAAAACCAGGCTAAGGTTACACAACTGGCCCTGGCTACCAATGAAAAATCGTCGTGTCTCCAGCATCGTGTCTCTCTAAGGGTTTAAAATTATCTTTTTTCCCTTTTCCTCATTATCCTGACATGCTGGGGAAGCCCCTGCCTTGGTGCCACCCTCGATATCATCCCCAAGAGCCTGTGCTTTAACCATGAACAGCAGCAGAGCTGATGCTCTGGGCGAGCTCGGCTACTTCCAGCATCCCCACTGCTGGTTTTCATGCCAGCTTCTGCCTGACCTGGGCTCCCCCATTCCAGGATTCCCTTAAAACAAACACGCTGGGCTTGACTCTCTTATTTCAGCCTCTTTTGCCTTGAAGATTGACAGGGGAAGGTAAAATCAGCTCGGATTTAAAGCTGGCTGAAGCTCAGGAGAGATGCTCCCACTGGCTCCGTGGGCTCTGGGCTGTTTTGCTGAGCCCTCAGCTGATTTTTCTGTGGAAAATCTACCTGAGGTCTGGGGATCTTTTAGCTCTTTTGTTTCTGGCAGTCTGGAACTAATTGAGACTGGCATAGAGATAACTGAGCTACTGCTGAATCTGAAGGGCCAGGAGGATGCCTGAAGGGAAGGCACAAATCCCGGGGGCACATTCTCTTTTCCCTTTCCTTTAACATGATTTTGTCCTTGCTTTTCAGACCAAGAGCTGATAGAAACAAGTGGTAAGAACAGATCTCCCCAAAGCATTTACCTCTATGGATAGGTTCTGCAGGTGGTAAATATTCTGTAACCCTTGTGAGGTGAAATAGTCGATGCAGTTTGGACACCCCAATCCTGTTAAAAAACTGCAGAGAAAATTTGGAAAATGAAAGTGGCATTAACTTGTCACGAGAGAAGCTGTCCAGGTCCCTGGAGAGCCCGGGGCTGTCTCAGCTCCTGCTCCAGCCCCAGCAGCACCCAAGGGGGGGGAGCTTTGGGGTGCTCTGGCTGCTCGGGCAGGGCTTTGTCTGCAGCTGGTGCCACCCCAAGCATCACTTTCATTGCCACTGATGTCGAAGCAAAAAGTGGGATTGCATTCAGTCCTAAAACTATGTATTTTTGGTGTCCTGGTTGTCAGAGGTTTTAACTCAGGGACTTATTCGGGACAACCCAAGGGAGCTCGAGCTCCTGGGGAGGGAGATGGGGATGAGCCCTGGTCTGGGTGGTCTCTGCAGCTTGCGGGGGTGTTCTGCTCATGGTGCTGGGCTGCAGCTCCTCACCCCTCATTAAACAACCTCTCCCACCTCGTCAGGGCACCTGCTCAAACATCTGAGGTCTTTTTAAAGACTGAAAGGTTAAAAAGTGGCTGCAGGGCTGGCAGTGCAGCCCTGGGGGGAAGAAGCCACATGGAGCCATTTCCAGATGTTGCTGGTGAGGAAGGGGAAGGTCACAAAGGTACGTGCTGGTTTGAGGTGCAGGAGAAGACTCTTGTTTGGATGAACTGGTGTTTAACTGAGCAGGGACAGGTGACCCAGAGGAACACAGGGACAAGAGAGGTTTCTAAGCAGCAGGTAGCTGGGATTTGGTTTCTGAGGTGAGGAAAATGGTCTGTGTGGTTTGTAAGTGATTTCTCAGTTGGGACCAGTGGCCAGTTGACCAGTTGCTAGACAGATCTGGTTAGAGTGAGGGACAACAGCAGGAAGGCCAGAGGACAAGACAGACAGAGCACCAGAGGCCCTCCCTACCTGACGAGGCTGGGGTCGGGGTTGTAGGGCGGAGGGGGGGTGCAGTGGGACCCGGAGACCATGGACTGGGATGAGTGGCCCCCATTCATTTCTCCATTGGGTTGCATGGGGTGACTGTTCAGCATTCCTGGTCCTAGGAACACAACAAAGATCCGTTTGGACACCACCCCAGCTGTGACAACCACCCACTCCCTCAGCACAGTCCCAGCCCCCTGTGCCCAGCGAGGTGGGACCTTACCCATGGGCCCCAGGCTGGGCGTGGAGCTGGAGCTGTGCTGTGCTGGCTGCCCCACCAGCTGGTTGACAGAAGGGAGCTTGTTGATTCCTCCACCATGGACTTTGTTCATGGGTGAAAGGACGGGGCCGTAGGAGGAAGGTGTCTGCAGCTGGCTCCTGCTCAGGGAAAGCAAGGGGGTGGTCAGGCTGCAACGGGGGGGGATGGAGTTGCCCTGCCCCGTCCTGAGCTCTGCTCCAGCTGAGCAGACCCTCCTGCTGTTGAGCACTTACTGCCTCTGCAAGAGCTGCTGCTGCTGCTGCCGGTACGAGTCAACCAGCTGCTGTGGGACCAGCTCCACCAGCTCCAGGCTCTCCTTTATCTTCATCAGGATCTCAAAGTTCTCTCGGCCTCGCACCTGGAGGAGGGAACAAGCCCAGGGCTTCCCTTTGTTCCCATCCCACCTTGGCCACCTTCCTCATGGCCCCTTTTTCCCACCCAGCCCTCTGAGGTGCAGTGTCCAGAGGCTGCTCAGGACACGTGCATTCAGAGGTGCTTTTGCTCCTGTTCTCTGGATCTCTGCTCAGCCCCCGTGCCTGGAGGACACTGTGGAACCCCTTCCTGCCCAACATCCCATCCCCGAGATGCCACTTACAGGCACATAGTACATCTCCTCCTCGCCGTGCCGCCGCTTCTTGACGCCCGTGCCCAGAGCTGGGATGCCCTGAGGGCTTTGCTTGAACGCTGGACAGGAGAGAGGAGAACATGATGTGCTGGCCCCGGGAGGGCAGGACACACCTCAGCTCCCTGTGGGGTTCAAGCTCCAGCCCTGTGGGATGCTCACTGGGTCAGTGCTGGTGCCCCTTTATTAGTGATAACAATGAAGAACAAATATATCTGGCCATGGAAGCCCTGCCCAAGGAGCTGGGCACTCGGGAGGGGAGGGAGCAGGTCCTGCTTGTGAGACTTTGGGTTTAGTCGCGACAGGTCGGAGCACCACCCCTGGATGTGGGTTTGGGCCTGAACTTTGGGATTTTGGGTGTGATGGGAAAGGAGCTGGGGCTGCAGGACCCCGACCCCCCCAGCAGGGCCACTCACTGCGTTTGTTGGCGGTGCCGTTTTTCGCCGCGCTCTCGTTCAGCGCCTGCTGCTCCCGGTAATGGTCCTCGTCAGCCTTGCGGTCCCTGCCGGGGCAGGCGCAGATCCGGCCCTCGAACGACCTCCGGCCCAGGACTTGGCCACTGGGGGAGAGACATCGGTGACCATCGGGAACCACCACGGCTCAGCCCAGCTCAGAAACCGGGTGGTGAAGTCCCTTCCACCGCTCTGTGTGAAGGGAGCTCAGTGTGGGGAGCCCTCAGCAGCCATCTCCTGGGGAAGAGGAGCTCCTGGGGCAGAGGAAGGCTCTAGATGTAGCAGGAGAAGCTGACACTGAGCCCTGGTCCCTCCACACCAGCCCTTTTCCTGGCCAGCGGAGAAGAGCTCCATGGGCTGGGGCTGCTGGGGGCTGCCACATCCCCTTCCCCTGCAGGGGAGGATTCCTTCCCAAGGGCCCCCAGCCCTCCCCAATGTGGAGGGGATGCCCTTCCCGGGTCCCACAGTCACTCACTCTCTCATCTCCAGGGTGATGATGATGAGGATGGGCCTCCTGTTCATTCCTCCCACGCAGCTGCTGTTGCACATGAAGTTGTAGAGGATGGTGGTGAACTCGGTCCCCACCTGCCCAGGAGGGGAGAGCAGGGGCTGAGTGATGGGGGGAGGCAGGATGGGACCCCCGGGGAGTGAAGAGGAGGGGGAGGCAGGCTGGGACCCCAGCCCCGGTGTGGGGCTGGCACCCTGGCAGGGCGAGCAGGGGTACCTGTGGGGGCTCGTAGGGCACCATCACGCTCTGCCTTCCCGTCACGGGGTCGTCCACGTACTGGGAGAGGTTGTTGCCCTCCACTCTGATGAGGTGACTGGCGGGGGCTGCCTGGCCTGCAAGGGAAACCTCCGGGTTAGGGGCTGTGGCCGGGCAGGACCCGTGTCCCCCAGAGCTGCTGCTCTCACCATCATTGAAGTCTCGTCCGAGCTCGTGGTTGGGGCAGCGTTTCACCACCTCGGTGACGTGCTCTGCCTTCTTGTAGACGGGCATGGCCCGGATGATGGTGCCCGGGGGTGGTGGCGTGGAGACCTTGATCTGGATGGGACATGTCTTTGCGATCTGGCAGTAGAGTTTCTTCAGCAGGGGGGAGTACTGGGAAAGAAGAGTTAGAGAATCGTTTGGGTTGGAAGAATCAAGGAATCATAGAATCGTTTAAGATCGAGTCCAGCCATTAACAGAATCACAGAATCACCTAGATTGGAAAAGAACTTTAAGATTATTGAGTCTAAACATTAACCTAACACTGACAAGTCAGCCCAATACTGCCAAGAGATGCTCATCGGGTGAATGTCACAGGGTCTGATGGGGCTCCCTCCCTGCTCAGGGCTCGGGCTGATCATAGAACCATAGAATCATCAAGGCTGGAAAAGACCTCTAGGATCATCAAGTCCAGCCTTCACCCCAACATCTCCCAACACTCCCGGCTGCACCAACACAGGCATTTCTGTCCCCCCGGCTCCTCTCACCCACTCACCCGCTGCTTTTGAGGCTGGGACCGGTGACACCACAGCCCGAGGAGATTGTGCCTAAGGTCACGAACAGAATCAAAGCTAATTATGCAGGACCTCAGAGTTTAACCCTGATGAGCACGTGTGGCACAGGCAGGGCCTGTCCCGACCACAGCTCCATCCTCTGCAGCTGCTCACACTGACCAAGGGGTCATGGCCATGGGATGAGGATGCTCTGCAGGCAGCTGGGGTCACTTGTTAATGGAAAATGTCTCATGCCCACCAAAGTGCTCCTTGTGTGGGCACAGCAGAGGTGAACTGGAGGGGTGGGGGAGGCAGAGCCTGCCCTTCACCTTCCCGTCAAGGCGAGCCCTGGCTCCCAGCTGCAATTCCCTTCCACCCCAGCGCTGTTTTCCAGCCCAGCAGGAATGTTTGCGATGGAGGAGCCCACCCCTGCACCCGGGAGCAGCCCGTCCCTGCATGGCAGGGCATGTTCCTGCCCAAAGTATTTTATCTCATCCCCACAACACGGCTCCTGCTGCCAACAAAATACCACCGTGCTCACAGTGTTTGTGAGGAGGGTGAAGCTTGTCCCGAGCCAGCCACACACTGGGGGGTTTGCAGGACTCTGTGCTCCCCTTTCCACAGGAGCAGATCCACCCTGGCCTGAGTGATGCTCCCCAGCCCATGGAGCTCCCACCTGGGCTGAATGGGCTCCTTCTCCCCCCCTAGAGCTTCTAAAGAGGCAAACGAGATAAACCATTTTCAGGTGGCATTTCTAGGGAGGGTCAGGGGAGGTATAAAAGGGTCAGGCCCCAGGCTGGGCAAACAGCAGCAGCTCTCATGTTGTGAGGATGTGTTGGATCGATGGCAGCAGGTCCCAGCTCCCAGAGAGGCAGGTCAGTGGGGCTGAGTCCTGGGGTCAGAGCCTGCTCTGGGCTAGGGTGAGCAGGGAGATGCTGTGGTCATTAGAGGGGGTGATCGGGAGGTGTAATGTGAAGTTGAAACTGGCAACAAGAATTAATCCTCAGTATTGGGGACATGTGGGCTTGGCCAGAGGGAGAGGATGCTTAGAAACACCCCAAAATCCCCCAATTTTGCACTGGTGCTTGATGGCTACACCTTGACTCTGGCCAGGTGAGCTCCCTGGTGCCATCCTACATCTCCAGCAGGGACTGTGCCATGGCCAGGGGCATGGGCTCTGCTTGGGATGCAGTTACTGCCCAGCTGGGAGGGGAGGCTCTTGTGTGGCCATGGTCCATGTAACCTGCTCACCCACAGCGTGATGGGGGCTTGACACCCCCCTTTGGAGGAGACAATGTGGCAAAACAAGGGTTTTTTGGAAGGGGGCTCTTTCTTGCCAGGTGTTAAAATACTGACAACTCCTGTCAAAAGATCTTTTCATGTAGACATTCCCGGGCAGTCCACAACATGCCTGGGGAATAGAGCTGCTCTGGAAGAGCAGAGGTGCATGATGGCAAGTTCTTTGGTAACAACTTCTCTCGTTATACCATGTTATGACATGGATAAATCTCTGTTAAATAGCAGAGCGATTGCCCCGCAGGGGGAGAGGCTGCTGCTCCACGCAGGCATGCCTCCACTGATAACCTTATCATGTCTTAACAGCTCTGGGATTGCCTTCAAAGGCCCTTCCACAATAACAAACTATTCTTTTAAGGAACCCCATGCTGATAACTCTGGGCAGGCAAAGTCAGGGCTGTGCTCCTCACAGGGTGGTTCTGGTCGCTGCAGGGGCTGGGAGCTCCTGGTCTCACATCTCCAGCCTGTTCATGGCCACAGGCACATGAGTGATGTGTTTTTAGGATCCTAGGAGGCTCTCCATCCCTAACCATGTTTCTAGCCAGGAATAGCCCTTGGCAATGTTCACCCTCTGTAGGGGACAGCAACAGGCAGGTCTTGCTTGGACACCAAGCAGGTTCCAGGCTGAGCCTCTGCCCCTTGGTGGTTATCTGTGTTCTCTGATAATCTGCCACACGTGCAGGGCAGGACTACATGATCTGATTTACTGGTGCTTTGCAAGCCACAGCTGCAGCGTGTGCCCAGCCTGCAGGGAGCCCAAGGCACCAGAGCTTCCCTCAAGTGCAGGGCAAGAGTGTGGAACCTGGGGATGGAAATGCTGGTATTTAATCACATGGACTGGAGCTGCCTCCTCTTCTGCCATGGTCACCTTTCTACCACCTGTACCAGGGGTGAACCTCAGGCTGCTCACTCTTGTCCCTCCTGTTCCCAGCGTTGGGATGAGCTGACCTGGTGAACCCAGCAGCTGGGGCACAGCTGAAGCTTGTGCTGTCACCAGCTCAGCTGCTGGGTGTGGGAACAGCACCTCAGGACACCTGAACGCTTCTCAACCCTGAGATTTCTTTCACACCTACAGAAGACCCTGGGTATGTTCTGCCCCTGGGCCCCTCCTGCCTTTATTTCAGTCCCTGCTCTACCCTTTGGGCCACCAGCATCTGCCTCCCCAGGCAGGTTATTGCTGAGGCCACCTCTGTCCATGGAGAAAGGCAGAGATGTCTCTGTCAGTGTGGGTTGTGGGCTCTGGTTTGGTGTGAACAGCAAATGGCAGCATCAGCAGTGAACAATCTACCCAAAGCTCACACAAGCGTCCACAAAGTTCTCTGGGTTTTCTCTGCCCTTGTGCAGCTTCCAAGGGCAGCCCTCAGCAGCAGAGCATCACCTCCACTGCTCTCCTCTCTCTGCTACCTCAGTGTGAGCCCAGAGCACTGGGAATAACTGGGAAAGCCAAATTCTTTAAGCACTAGCAGTACCTCAGCACGAACCTGTGTTTCTCTAGGGACTTGGTGCCCCAAAGGGTCTCTAGATGGGGTTTCTTTCACCTCCGCATGGAAGTGCAGCTACTTCTTGGGTAAGACAAAGACCACACAGCACCGATGCTGGATGTAGTGGGAAACCAATGCAGCAGAGCCCTGGGGTGTGATCACCCCGTCAAGGATTTGCCAAGGTCACCTTGGCACTGCTGCATCCAAGGAAAGGTCCAAATGAGCCAAACCCCCACAATAACTCACAGCCACTGATAGAGCTGCAGCTCCAGAGCAGCTTTGAAATGAAATCACCCCCAGCAAACCCCAGGACCTGCTCTGGAAGAGGCCACCACCCTGCCCAGCCCCGCAGCTGCATCTCCCATGGCCAGCCGGAGCAGGGAAAGGGGCTGTTCCCCAAGGATGCTGGCAGCCTGGCACAAAGAACAACCTGAATCTCCTGGTGGAGAGACCTCCCAGCTCAGTCCATCTCCCCCAGCCCCCCCGGGCAGCAGAACCGCTAGGAGGATGTGTCCCAACAGATTCGGAGCTGATAAAATCTTATTTATCTTCAACTGTTGACACCGAAGCGTCTAGACTTGCCTGCTCCAGGAGGGCTGCAGCCAAGTCCCCCTTTCTCTCTTGAAGGAAATGATTTGCTCAACAATTACTTTTTCCCCAAAACCTCCCCCCCTCCTCCCTACCAGCCGCCTCCTCCTCCTCCTCTTCTACATTCCACTCTCCTCATTAGCTCTACTCAAGACGTGTCCAGGGCTGCAGTCAATGGATCCCAATAAAGCCACTAGCCTGGCAAGGGAGAGAGAAGAAAAGTGCTGCCTCCGGCTGCTAATTTCCTTGTGCTCCCCAGCAAGCAGCTGCGGAGCTGCATCCTGGGACAGGTTGGGGCAGATCACAGCAGAGAGGTGATAATAATGTGTCTGTCATCTTCCCCAGACATGTAGCATCTTGCAAACCGCAAATACCGTTAACCGGCTCGGCCGAATCTGTTACGGCAGATCCTGGGAGACGTGTCGGCTGCACAGCGAAGGGGGTTTTTTTTGTCTTTCTAATTTTTTTTTTAATAACCATTTTTTAATCACTTTTCTCCCTGAGCTGGAAATTCTTCCCAAAGCTACTTTGTTGCTTATTTATGATGAGCTGGGTTTGAGTATGTCCAGAGCATCCCTGATACCCAAGAGGAGAGCATCCTCTGGTGCCTGTGGGATGGGCTGGGCTGGGCTGGGCAGCAGAGATGCTGCCCTGGGGGTGGCTCTGAGGGATGCTCCAAACCTGCCTCTCTGTGCCCACAGCCCCTGCACCGCGCTGGTGATGCCTCAGGGTGATGCCAGCACTGCCAGCCATGCCCAGGATGTCCCCAAGGTGCCTGGCAAAGCCTCTCTGCCCACCCCACTCCACCTCCCCTGTGTTCCAGATCCCAAGGCAGAGGCTGGAGCTCCCTCGTTCCCTGGCTGTGTCCTCTCCTGCTCCAGGAGAACGTTCCCTTCCCGCTGGAGCAGCAGTTGCTGGTAAGTTCCCTTGACCTGTGCATACCATTCACGTTGAGATAGTGGAGCTGATAGTGGGATCGTGTTGGAACATCGCTCACCAAATTCCTTTGCCTTTTTTTTTTCTTAATTCCATTGTGTCTGGAGCTCCTGGAGCCTCATCCACACCCAGCAAAAGGTGGTGGAAAGACTCCAGTGGGCTGGTCTCAATGGGAGCAGGCTGCTGCTGAGGTTCTTTCCTGCTCCTGCCATGCCAAAATATCAATGCTCTCTGCCCAGATACTTGGATAAAAACAAAGGTGTTTGTGGCTCGGAGGCAGAGTGTGCTGGGCTGTGCCTGGCCCTGCTCATCTCCTGGCCACTGCTCTTGGACAAGGACCTCCCTAGACCATGGTAAGGTGCCAGGGAGGGTTTGAGGAGGAGGCTCCTTCTCTGTAGATGTTCCTGAAGGTTTTTCCCTCTTCTTTACAACCGCCTCTACGCCAACAAGCTTCAGACAGTGACCAGCAAGGGAGAACCTTCCTCCTGCCCCACCAACTCGTTCCATCCTCCTCATTCAGCACCAGACAAACCATTTCAGCTCTCCCAGTGCCCACATTCCAGCTGCAAGAGCAACTGGAACCAGTTCTGCATGGCAGTGTCGTGCTGGCCGAGCACTGGGACACAGACCAGTTTGCTATGGGTGACCTCTGGATGATGTCCACCATAGAAAGAGCATCTCACCTCAGCTTTGAACCTCTCCAGCCTTTCCATCACAGGCTGTTTGCTCCCCAAAGCAGCAGGAGAGACCCTGGATGTGGCTGTGCCCAGGTTAGGGGACCCCCTGGCCTGCTTAGCACGGGGGTTTGTCCCTCTCCCCCCACCCCGGGGTTCGGTGCGAGCCCAGGCAGAGTCCCCTCGTCCTTTTGCAGCCAGGCCACGGGAGGCCAAAGACCCCATTAACGGGTGTTCCAGAGAGGGGGGAGCTCCCATCCACCACCAACCCAACTTGAGAAAAATCCTAATTATCTCCCAGTTACCAGCTGGCCAGCGTGGCCGGGGGCTGCCGGTGAGAAAACAGCCGCCAGCGGCTGCGGCGTGTCCGGGCAGCGCTGGGGACACAGGAGTCCTGAGAGCTTCCAAGAAGCAGGCAGGCTGCTGGCGTGCCCCGTCTTGCAGCTCCACAGCTCCCGTCCTCCTCCCAGCCCCACCAGAGCAGAGCGGGGCTTCAAACCTACAGGGAAAGGTTATTTTCAGCACCTGGCCATTGCTCTCTGCTGACAAGAAGGGCATGAAAAATGCAAAGGGCAGCCCAGGGGGTTCCCCGCAGCCTGGCTTTGGTTCTGAGTTAGTGGCAACGTGTGGTGATCAGAGCCAGGACATCCAAGGTCACCCACACACTGCCCAGCATCCCTCCGCAAGGACAGTTCTGGCAGCAGCAGCCCCAGAGCCCTGTTCCAAGTCTTTGCCCCTTCTCTGGTCACACATTCCTTAAATACAGAAACATTTCCAGCTGGAGATGCCCTGGTTGGGTTCCCCACACTGCAAACCTCAGCCCCTGCCCGTTCCACGTGCTGTGTCTGCTGGAAGCACAGCTTATCTCTCCAGAGATATGCAGGCTCTTCATTTGAATACTTCAAGAGTTGGAGAATCTACCACATTCCTTGGTAAATTGTTCCTATGGTTAATTATCCCCACTGTTCAAAAACTTCCACCTTGTTTCTAGTCTGAATTTGCCTGGCTTCAGCTTCCAAGCTCTGGATCTCATTATGTCTTTCTCTGCGAGATTAAAGAGCTGTCTGCTATCAGAACATCTCCCGTGCAGGCTGTGATCGAGCCACCTTTACTCCTCTCCTGGAGACCTTTCCTGCAGAACGTTCCTCAGGTATCTCCCTACAAGGCAACTGTTCCAAACCTTTCATCTTCATTGGATCTCCCTCCCAAACCTTTTCTGTTTCATCAGCAGAGGGTTTGCAGTGTGGACATGAGGGCAGTGGACTCACTGATCCCTTTTTCCCCTGCCCATCACACCCACAGCTCATCTCCTTATGGTCCTTGGCCAGGAGCCCTGGGCTCCTTAAGAGCCTCCTTCCCAAAGCACGGCAGAATGGATCATGCCACATCTCCCAGAGGATTTGCCAGAGGGACTCAGTCTGAATGCTTCAAAACCATGAATCTATGGGGCTACAGCTTCCATCAACCAAAGCTCATGACTGTATCAAAAAACGATGTCAAGTCGTTTGACAGAACAACTCACATTGAACTCTTTGGTTTGGCATCCCCTGTGCTCCAGCTGCCAGCTCCTCCTTGGTCAGATTCTCCACCATCCCACCACAGATTGCAGGAGGTCTCCAGAGCTGTGGGTCCAGCAGAGCCTCTCCCAGGGGGGTGTTTCTGCTGCTCCCAAACACTGCCTGGAGATGTGGCTCCACCAAATTCTGGTCAACCCCTGCAGCCCTCCTGGCATGGATCATTTGGTGCAGTGAACCTCAAAATATTCAAAACCCACGAGGCTTCTGCAGCTACGGACAAAACTGTATTTTACTGCTGCTGCTTTCCAAGTGCTGAGTCAAACCATGACCACCGAGGTGGTTAATCCAGCTCCCCTTGGCTGGACCACCTCCGAGCTGTCAGGTGTCACTGTCCCCAGCCCCACTGACCACATGTTTAACTGTTTAATGCTCCTTTTGAGGTGCCTGCCTTTCCTGACAGCTTTCCCAGCCTCACCTGTGTGCTGCTACATGACAGTCACAGATTATAATAGAGCAGGACATTGTGTACAGACATCACTATTTGTATATTGATGACTGGCAATGCATAATATGTTTTTTTTCTGAATTCCTTTCCCCATTTAACCAGGACAGCCTCTCAAGCAGGGCAGTGGTGATGCAGAGCTCAAGGGAGGGGGAGGAAGGCAGCAGCCCCATCTTCCAGCACAAGAAAGGCAGCAGCGTGGCTGTGACAGCCATCAGCAGGAGAAGATGGAGCTGACCTGGCTGTCACCACGGCAGGACTGCTCTCCATGTGGGACCTCAGCCAGCCTGCACCGAGGTCAGTACTCCTACAGAAATCACTACTTCGGATAAACATCTCCTGTTTTCTCCAAGACAGACACTGCTGACCCACCTCTGCTCTCCACGAGACTCGGCTTCGGTGGGTGAAATCTGGGCACTGTCCTGTAGCCATCTGGCTGCACAATCACCCCAGCATCACGGGTCAGAGCTCTGCACATCTCACTGACTGCTGGTTCAGGCATTTACCTCCTCTCTGGGCCACTTCCCAGAGCTGTCCCTTGCTCAGCAGCCTCAGCTTCAGCCCTGCCTGGTGGACGCATCCTCCACAGGTGCTGACATGGCCTGTGGGATGTTCACTGGGCATCTCTCGTGCCCAGCTGCTCCCCAAGGTGAGGAGGGCTCACACAGCATCGCTGGGGACTGGCTGCTCCAGTGTGCAAAGGGGACCTTACCACAAAGGCTTGGGAAATAAACCAGTCCTGTCCTGGTGAGCTCCCAGTGGGACGTGACAGCTACGGGAGCATGGTCAGCACAGGCTGATGCTGAGAAGGTCCAGGCTGAGTTTAGATTTGGGGAAAGGTCCCAGCAGCTGGGATGGCTCCAGCAAGGGAAGGCGCCTGTCAGGGGACTGCCCAGGGAGCCTCTTGCTGCTCCCTTTGCTCTTCCGAGGACAACTGGCCAAAAAGACCTTGGTGACTTTTCCAGTTTATTCCCTGCAGCTGCAACCTGCATCATCTGGGCCTTAGTACTAATTAGAGGAGCACAGAGCATAACTTTGGTAGGTGCTCTCTCCATCTTTTGACCTCCCGTTTATCCAATACCTAATCATAGAATCATTCAGGTTGGAAAAGACCTCGAGGATCATCAAGTCCAACCTTCATCCCACCATCTCCCTGACCCCTCAACCACATCCTGAAGTGCCACATCTACTTGTTTTTTGAACACCTTCCTTTAACAACACCTTGAAAAGGAGAAAAAAAAGTGAAGACAAAAGTGGAGTCTTACTCCTACGAGGGCAAGTCATATTTAACTGCAGCGCTGTCCCCAAGCCCCCAGTCGACACAACTCAGCAGCAAAGCCATGAGGTGACCGGACAGAGGAGCCATGGATTAGGCTGCATTCAAACACCAGCTCGCTGCTGGTTTGCCCACACCCGGCTGTTGGATTTTTCAGAAGAGCCAGACCTGGTGCAGTGGCAGCAGCCACAGCCCATCCCCTCCTGCCCACCCTCACCACGACACCGGAGCAGCACCCACCAGCCGCAGCCTGGGGCTGCCAGCACGACACCACCCGAGGAAGGACCTTCTTGGCAATTACACACATCAGCTTCCAAACATCTAAGTCATCATCACACCTCAGGCTGACAGATCTCTCCTGGCCTGCCCTGCTCTCTCGTGACAGTGTCAGAGCACAGCCCCAGAGGCAGCCCCGTCACTGTCTCCCTTGTCTCTTCCCAGCCTCTCTGCCCTGCTAACGTTTCCCAGAGGAGCAAACCCACCCATCCCAGAGTGCTGGTGAGCAGCTCTCCCCGGTGCTCAGGGAGGCATCCACTGCAGAGATGCCTCTGAAACCAGCCACATGCTGTTTTTTCTCACAAACAGGGACACTGCTCTGCCAAGCCAGGAGCCACCATGTGAACTAGGACCTTTTGCCACAGAAAGCAAAGCAGCCCTCGTGTGCCGTGCCTGGTTCCTGGGTCCCTGCTCAGCAGAGGACTCCTCGGCCGGGCTGCAGGTGAGTGGTCAGACCAGCAATGGACCAAACCCACATCCCCAGTCCCGTGGACCGGGCTGCACGGCACTGAGCAGAGACCCCTCTGAGGTTAAAAACCTCCTCTGCTCTTTTGCTGTGACTGCTACAGGTTAAGTTACTCTTCTGACAGGAGATGGAAAAGGATTGTAAACGACAAGGAAGAATTTTTGGTGAAGCTGAGTGTGGCCACAGAGGATGAGGAGCTCCCTCAGCCCCACTGCCCACGGCTGCAGAGGAGCACCACGAGAACATGGCAGGTACTTCCTCGGGACATTTCTCCAGCTGTGCAATTTTCAGGGACATTTACCCACAGCTTAGGGAACTGCTGCAAGAGAAGCCACACCTGAACCTCTGTGGAGAAACCCCCTGCAAAGCAAGCACGGATGTTTCCAGCACACTTTGCTCTCCAGGGTCTCCTGTGCAGGTGAAGTCCCCACGGGGTGGTGGCACACGGGGGGCAAAGCTCCACCAAGACATCGGGCCAGCCCAAAGCGCTGTCAGCAGCAGCAAGAACCTCTCGAGCAAAGGTAAGAAGACATGCAACTTACTGTCCAGGTGGCCGACTTGGCGGTGCTGGATTGCTGGAAGGTCACCTCAAAGTGGTGGGGGCCGGGGTAGTCAGTGTTGGAGGGGATGATGGGAGCTGGGGACATGGCGTCGAAGGTAGAGCTGGGCTGCGAGTAGGGAGAATGCGTTGGGACATTGGAGGTGTGCTCGGAGCTGTAGGGGCTGGTGGAGGCTGCTCTGCTGCCGATGCTCTGATCCATGCTGTTGTTTAGCAAATTGAACTGGGACTGGAGGAAGGGAAAAGGGGAGGAGGGAAAAAAGAAAACACCAGCCAGTTTAGAGACATGGAAACCTCAGCCACACTTTTCAGGGCTCCAGGTGTCCTGTTACAGCCTCCTTAAAGGGCCAGCAACAGAGCGGGTCTGGGGCGCTTGGGGTTTTGAGCAGGTCACCACTTGTGTGAGGGACAAGCTCGATAGGCTCAAATCACCCCCTTCCATCCACTCCATCCTCGCTGGGGGCAGTGAGGTGCTGAGATCCCTGGATTTCCAGCTCACCAGGCTGCACAAAGCCACGGGCAGGGATTTCCCAGGGTTTGCTGAGGTGCAAGAGTTGTCCCACTGCAGGACAGGGAGTGACGGCCCCATCCTGCACCCAGGGCTCTGCTCGGTGGTGGCCCTTCCAGCAACCAGAGCATTGAGGCTTGGGGAAGTGCCCTGGTGTAGGGAGACCAGCAGCCCTCTGAGGAAAGCATCACTCCCATGTTACGGGACTTCTGACCCATTCCCCTGACATCTCCCACACGCTCCTGGAAGGGTTTCTCTAAGGACAGCCAGCTCTGAATGGTGGTTTGGGTAATTCATTTCCAGCTGGGCTGGCTGCTTCCAGCAGCTTTCACTGGTGAGGGCTAATTTGGGGAAACCTCAAACCTACAAAGCACGATGCTGGGTTGCTGCATGCTGCAGAAAGGTCCCAGAGCAAACCAGCTTATTAACACACGTACTGGCTCTTGCTCCAGATGTGATGGACCAAGTCCTGGCTTCTTGCAATTTTTTTTCATATTCTTCTGACCAATGACTGTCAGATACTTCCAGTAGGAGCTGGCAGCTCTTTCACCTGCAGGCAGAGCCTTGGCAAAGCCACATTCCCAAAAGCCGTGGGGTAAAGCAGCCTTAACCTTTCATCTGACCAAAAAAACCATTTTTCCTCTGGTAGAGAGATAAACTAATATTTAAAGAAACATATCCCAGATGCTGCTGTTTCTCAAAGCAAGTGGGATGGTTTTTTCTCTGAAATCTGCCATTCCCAGATTGCTCCAGGGTTGCTCCCCTGGCATTTGGAAGCTGCAGGAAAGCAGGAGGTGGTGGAAGGTGGCCATGGGGACAGCCAGAGCAGCCCAGCCATCTGCTGCTCCTCCAGAGCACGGAGGCTCACGGCTCAGGAATCAAGAGACGTGTTTTAACTTGGGATCCCAACCTCACCCAAACGGTGCAGAACGGTTTAAAGGCAATCACCCTTCTCCAGGGAAGTTCTCCTCTTGTCTGCATCTCTCGCAAGGTCGTTGGAGCCTGTGACTAACTGGAGGAATGCTGAACAAGACCTGGCTTGCTGTTACACATACAGCCATTTTCTCCCCTAAAATATGTGCAGGAACCCCTCTATTCCTTCCTGCTGCTCTATAAATAGCTCAGGCAAAGGCAAACCACCCCCAGCCCAGCTTTGCACAACTCCAGGCTTCACCTGGAGAAAAGTTACGAGAAACCTCAGCAAAATGGGTGTTAGAAATGCACGTGGAAAGCCCTTATTGTCCAGCCAGGACTGTGGGGCTGGGCAGCCTCGGTGGCACCAGCACAGGTCACCCTTGGAAAGCAAAGCTCAGACATGGAAAGGAGAAGGGATTGCTGCTTGTCAGGGCTGGTCCTCAGCCCAGTTAACCTGGGAGGACCACGACTGAGCTGTTTTGTTCTCCCGGGACAAGGGAAGGGCCCCGGGGAACAGGCTGCACACACCCAACACCCAGCCACGTGCCTTTTTTAGGATAGAACGGGGAGGAAAATCTCTGCATTTGATGGCAAACAGGGTGATTTCAGCACTACCCTGGCACACACCCTCAGGAAAAGCATCCGAGCTGCCCGGCAATACCTGCAACCTCCTGGGTGAGGAGACCCTTGGAATTGACTGGAAAAAAACTCAGCAAAAGTCATCCCTGTGTGATTTTGTGGGTTTGTGGTGCTCAGAGCCAGGGCTGTGAACAGCAGAGTCTGTGGCTGCAAATCAGGACGGACTCACTGCAAAGAACATCCCAACCTCTGCGCAGACAGAGCCTCCCCTTGGGGAAAAAGGGCAAAAAATGGTGAAAAACAGCAATGCCTTTGCACATGGAGACACGAGAGCCAGAGCATCACCTCTGCGAGCCAGGATCTCCTGCCAGCACAGAGCAATGGGCAGTGCCCGGGTACCAGGCTCTGTAAACCTGCTGACAGAGATGCCCTCACTCAGAAGCAGCAGGAAAAATGACCTTTTTAAACATTTTAAAAATGTTTCTTAAAACTGACTCAATTTTGGAAACGCTCCCTTAAAAGACAAATCGAAGGCTTCAGTGTTTGTGTGCATATGTGTGTCAACAAACCCAACACAGGCTTGTGTGTGTATGTCTGTAAATGTGTGTATATATAAATACATATATGTTTATCCACACACATAGATAAATATTCACGATGGCAGCAACGACCTCTCAAGTACCAGCACTGCAGTATAAAATGAGCCTGGTACAGACGTGCTTTATACCAAAACATGAAGATAAAATAAAAGAATGAAGTAATTTCTGGTCGGGAAGTGCAGCACCTCATCTATCTCTACAGCACCTCTGCCTGGATCTGACTTTTCTGACTGCCAGAAACCCCTTTTGACCAACAAACGAACCCCAGCGCTGGAGGACAGGGCAGAGAACACGTCACCTGCAGCACAGGTACCATTTCATCCTCTCTACCCTCCCAGGGACTTTAAACACGGGGAGAAAATCCTGCCTGGGGCCACGGGCACACGCCATGAGCTCGGCTGAGGAGGTCCCAGTGCTGGGGGCATCCCAGGGATGGATGCTTCAGGTAACGACCCTCCTGCCTACACATCCATGGGCGAGGGAGCCTTCATCCCTTTGCACCAAAGGTTTAAACTACCCCTTGGGATCTGCAAGCACCAAACCAGGCAAAGCACCAGAGAAATGCCACCGAGGCTGCCAGCATCCCACCCTGACACAGCTTATGGTCCATGGATGGGGCTGGAGCAGCCACAGCTCCCCCGTGCAGCCATGGGATGGGGAAAGGCTGCACCACGACCATCCCCTGGCACACCCCAGGCAGTGACGGGCGCGAAGGCTCAGACAGACACTCACCCAGCTCCTGCCTTGCTGGTGGAGGATGGTTTCCAACCAAAGCAAGAAGGCAAAGCCCATGAGCACCCATAGCACCTACCGTGGTGTAATGCTGCATCGGGTCGCTGATGTACAGCATCTTAGCTGTGTCGGGGTGCACAGAGCGCTGGGAAAGGTCCTGCCACGGGAGTCATGGGGTCGGGGAGCCGGGCTGGGAGCGCAGGTGGAAGGAGGCAGCGGGACGGGCAGCGCCAGGGATGCTGCTCTGCCCACCCGGGTGGTTGGCTTTTTTTGCTTTTTTCATCTCCCTTAGTTCTGTCAACTAGCTGCATCCAACAACAAAACGGGGCCCACCCCTTCTGTCCCTCATGACTATTCATCAAAGCGCAGGGCAGGCCCCAGCTTGCCCAGTGATGGACTGGGCGATACCAACCCTTCCCACCGCAGGGAGAGCGGGGGTCCAGCTCCACCATCAAACCCGGACAGATCCTGCTCCACAAAGCCACCTGCAGCCCTGCTGGGCTGGAAACCCATTTGGCCAGCACCCGTTAGCAGCAGAGCGAGGTGGCTGCACTTGCATCAAGCACATGATGATCCTGAGACAGCTCCATAGCTCAGAGATACGGAGTTATCCCTGTCTAGATGGGTAGGTATGGATGGGTATGGACAGATGGGTATCTAGATGGATCAATATGGAGAGATAGGGGGAGATAGGGGGAGATGGCTGGAGAGATCTCTAGCTGGACAGATATGGGTAGATATCTTGATGGATAGATATGGATAGAAGGATGGATAGATAGACAGATAGATAGATAGAAGGATGGATGGATAGATAGATAGAAGGATGGATGGATAGATAGAAGGAAGGATGGATGGATAGATAGATAGATAGATAGATAGATAGATAGATAGATAGATAGATAGATATCTAGAGCGACCAGGCAGATTTCCTTCTAACTCAAGGCGGATGGGGCAGGGGTGTTCCTCAGGCACACCCCACCACAGAGGGCTGCACACTGAAGCAGATGAGCTGTTCAAAGTGGTGTATTTGGGAAGGTGGGACCAGTGTGCACAGACCACCTCCCAGCACTGGTGAGCATGCATGAGTATGTCCATGGCAGTGACACACATAAAGCCTAAAGCACTGCCCAAACCACCTGTCCTGATGTTGTTGTCTCTGAGTGAGAAGGGTGGCTGAGGAACTGTTCACATCTTTAATGACAGCAGCTTCTCCCACAGGACCCTGAAGCAGGATTTTAGGAGCAATGCCAAGAGGAGCATCACCCCTGACTGGAGGGCAGGTCCCAGGTGTTTGGGATGCTCGCGGACACCAACCATCAGCACCTGTACCGAGCATCACAGCATCCACTGCTTCCCATGCATCAGCTCTGGGTACCACAAGCAGGAGGCACCACAGCACGGATGGAGCAGCTCCTTTGCCCTGTGTGGATTCTGTGTCTTGCTTTCCTTTCCAGGTGGCATCACGTTATCCCTGCACTTATTTCCACACCTCAGCCTGCCAGGCGTGCCAGTGCTGTCAGCCACAGCTCCCTGTGAGCTCAGCAGTGCTCTGTGGCTGCACCGTGGGACCAAGGTAAATATTTACTACCAGCTCATCCTCCCAAGCCAGGGCTGGGAGCTGGCTCTGCCCTCCCGTGTGCCTGGTGCCCGGCGAGGCCCTGGCAGCATCCTGGGATGCTCCAGCTCTCACCAGGCTCAGCTTCGCTTCCAGCGGGAAGAGAGGCAAGGCTGCGGTGAGCTCAGCAAGGGGCAGCTCCCCAATTAGCACCTGATCCCCCTGCCAGGCTGCTGCCCCTGCAGACAAAGGCCGGGAAGGGAGGGAAAGGGAGGGAAAAGGAGGGAAAAGGGGCTGGGGGGAGGGGGTGCAAGCTGGCGGGGAGGGAAACGGCGGCTTTCTGGAGGGAGATGCTGCCAACGGCCGGAGCTGCTCCGGGGATGATCCTGAAAACATCTTGCACACTCATTGTGCTTTTCAAACCCTTTGCCTGGGATGCAGCAGCCTCTTGGAGGGAAGGGCAATGGCACAGACCCTTGGGGACCATGGTGGGAGCAGAGTTGGGTGTTAGGAGCATGATGTGCCCCTCCAGCAGCTCTGCCTCACCAGCAGCTTGCAAACAGCTTTTACTAAGCTCCCTTACAACCAAAACAATCTCTGACTCTATTTTACAGACACTGCTATCCGGCCACAGTCCTGCAGAGCATCCATCAGTCACAGGTTATTGGATCCTGCATAAACAACTGTAGAGCTTGTGCTCGGCTCATGAGCCAGCGAACATCCCGCTTCCCACCACAGGGAAAAATCACCCGTGTCTGAAGCAGCTCCTGACTGCACAGCCTGAGCACACTCACCATGACCGAGTCGTTCATGCCTCTCATCTGGAACACGTCCATGGTGACCTCCGTGCGGTTGGAGACCTCATTGCCACCTGTGTGGTTGGATGGAGGGAGGTCGAAGTAGGTGCTGTCTGGCTCCCTGAGGAAGAGGTGAAGGCACAGTCAGCTCCCAGCTCCACAGCCTGCACCACCACCACCCAGCAACTTCCCATCCCCTTGAACCTTGTCCCCTTCTCAGCTTCTCCCTCCATCCTCTGCTTTTATTTGCAGATGGCAGAGCAGGCTGTGCTCGGGCAAACTGCTGCCTGGTGGGTAAAGCAGGCAGAGACTTGGGAAGTTTTCATGCACCCAGATGCTCTGGAGCTCTCTGTCACCTCGGGATGTTTTTGAGTGAGAGGATACCAAGGAAGAAAGAGGATGAAATGAAGCACAGTCCTTCTTGCTTATTAGACTGCGGGGCTCAAAGGCCAGAAGACTTGCAAAAGTCTTGGTGTGGCTGAAGATGTTTAATTTTAGAAAATACCCATCTTACTTAGACAGCCCCCAAGCCTCATGACGAGTAAGAGAATACCCTCCCAGGCTTGGGACCCAGCCGGGAGCTGCCTTTGCTCTGGCCCTGGCACCCTCTCCATGTGGTGGTTGCTAAAGGAACTTGTCTCCCTTCAGACCACGGCAGTGACATGTCCTATCACAGGATACAGAGCAAAGGGCCACTTCTGCCCCGGAATAACCAACCACCACTCACAGTGTGCTCCAGAGGTGCTCAAATGTTGTTCCTTCATCAGCTGGGGATGCCTGGGACATCTTCACGGAGGGGGAGTCTGACAGAGGATAAATCACTCTAGGAAAAAGAGAAACGTGGAGGTCAGCACTGCTAGGGGGCCATCCCACACCAGCAGGGCGGAAGCACCTTCCCAACAGCAAAATGATGGTGTCTCAGGCCAGTGTTCTTACAAATCTGTGAGTATCTTGGAAAGGGCCAAGGTGGGAGGGCGTGGGGGTGCCAGCACTGATCCTGCAGCTCAAGGCTCCCATTTCAGAGGTGCTCCAGCATCCCCCAGCTCTCCCTTTGTACCCGGCTCCTCTCCAAACCCGGCAGCAGCAGATCTCACGGAGCCATCTTGTGCCCCACGCTGCCTTCCTCTGCAGGCAGCCCCGCCATGACACCATCCTCCTCCTCCTCCTCCTCCTCCTCCTCCTCGGCACTCACCCGCTCTCTGGCAGCAGCAGGACCAGCTCCCTGCCCTGGCTGACCCGGATGCTCCCCAGGCACCATCACCCTGCTCCTTTTACCCACACCAGCCTCTCACCTCAACCCGGTACCAACATCTAATAGTGAAAGCCCAAGAACTTCCTGCTCTCGGGGCTCTGCCGAGCCCAGGGCAGCCACTTTCTAACCTCATGAGTGATGCTCGGGGTCACCAGGGCCCTCGGAGCCAGCTGGGGACCAGGCAGCTGCTGGGCTGGGAGTGAAAACGAAAGTGGTGTCCCCAACGGCGAGTCCCACAAGCTGCTTTCTGCGAGAGGTGACATCTGCAGATGCTCTTCAAAGAGGGTTCTCCACAGCAGAGGAGGGTTCACTCCCAGAGAACAGCCAGCAGTGAGAGCCTGGAGTCCTCCCCTCCCTCCTCATCCCACGTGTGACACGCAGAGAAACGAAAGGAGCAGTTTTGAGAAAGGGAAAAGCCTGGAGCTGAGGGTGGTGGCCTTACCCTTCTTCCATGCTGCCTTCCCTGGCCCGGGGCAGAGGCAGGTTGAGGAGGGATCCAGCAGAGACGGCAGCTCTGCACCACCCACGGCGTGGCCAGGATGGGTGACACCAGCTCTGACCACGTGGCTGCCCTCGTTCTCGAAAGGGAGAAAATCTGAATATCTTAAGGGCGTTTTAGAAGTTCCCTTTCTCTTTCAGAGCACGATGGGCACTCGCCAAGCCAGGCCAGTGTCTTCTCGTGTCTGAGCTCTAAACTCCATGGTAGGGATGGAAGCTCGGGCTGTTGGTGCTGTAAAAGCACATCCCAGCTGCAGGGATCATCGTGGGAAGGCTGCAAGAATGGCAGCCTGAGACCCGGGCAGCTCGGGTGGTGAAGGGTCACAAAGGACTCTGAAAATACTGTTTTTTAAGTAATTTTTCTAAGTTTTTTTAAATTACTCTAGCAATTTAAAATGAGGAGCTATCTAGAACCCTTATACAATGAATACTGGAGGCATTCCCATTGAGGGAAGTCAGGAAAGGGCTCTGGTGGAGAGGACCAGCAGAAGGAAGGCTCCCCATGGGAAGGATTTGCCTGGGTTCCCTTGTGAGAGCTGCTCTCCCCAAGCCAGCCTCTGTTCCCTGGATTGCTGCTTCCCTCTGTTGCTAGTCAGGGCATTGCAGGGAGACTGCACACGGAAAAAAAGGCCAGGAATATGGAGAAGCCTGCAAGAGGAACCCAGCACCTTGGCTTGCACTGGGGCTCAGCTCGGCCCACTGCTGGCCGAGCACCCCTCGGGGCTGTGGGAGAGGGCTGGGGTGCTCCAGGGGCTGGTTCCTTCTGCCCACACACCTTCCCTGGGGGTTCCAGAGATCACCATGGAAATGCTCAGGGTCCCCAGCTCTGTCTGAAGCTGCTGTTTCTCCCTCCATCCTTGGGACACCAGGAGAGTCAAAAGCACACACCAAGGTCCACCACAGCCATCCCCAGATGGGAGCACAACTCCCTGGAGAAGCAGAGCAGATGAACTTGCATAAATCATCATCCAACCACGCTTCATCCCGCCCATGGTTTGTGTTTCGACCACAGCCTGAGTATATTCTTAGAATTATTATAAACCCAACTTCCTTCTTCCATCAGCACAGGGAAGGTGAAGGGCACATGGGTGGAACGCAAAGTGATGCCTGGCAGTCAAACTTCTGCACTCTCTAGAAGGACCATCTTTGATCTCACCATTGACTCTAAACCTGTTTTAGGCACTTGGAAATGCCCGTTGCCCTTTCACCCAGCAGCACACACCCATCACTGTCCTGCCACTCCAACAGCCCAGCGTGGAACGTGACAGCATTGTGCAGCCACATGAACAGGAGAGAGACACACAGAGCCTGTGCCTAATCCCTCAGCACTCTTGGTCCATCCTGAGAGTGAAGACTTTTGAGAGCCATTTCCAACTCTCACACTGAGCTGCTGTGTCCTACTTGATGGCTTGTGAACCAGTGCCTGGACCTTCTCCTCTCCTCTGCACGAGAACTCATCGTGCTCCTCCAGCCCGCAGCAAATAACTGAATATTTGCAAAGCACTGACGAATCCCAAGGTGCCAACACTCCCCTGTGCTGTTGCTCATTTCTCCCAGATTATTATATTCACACGTGCAAAATGAGGCTTGTAAAAGCCACCAAGAGCAATGGGGCTTTCCTGCAGCACACCTGAACCTCAGGAGCCCTCCTTGGTGTCCAGCACCTTATCGCTAATTTTCTTTCCAAGGAGCTCGACAGGAATCCTCTCTGATGGACAGTTATCAACAGGCAGCTCATGGTGGGGTAGGAGGTTCAACCAGCCAACCCTCCCTACCTAGAGCCCAGCACCAGCCCTGTCCCAGCACCCAGCAGCCTCAGCATCCTGCCCACACCCACCTCTGCTCTTCCCATTCCCAGCTTGGCTGGTTTGTCCTCCACAAGTGCTTCCACTCCGGATCTAAGGCACTTGGGAGCAAACTTTCTGAGACACTTTTCTATTGAGTAACCAGCCTACAAAGCAAAGTGCCTGCAAATCATCATCCAGCCACGCTACCGAGCACTCAAGAGAGGGTTGTGCAGAGTAACTCACACACACAAATAACAAGGGGTTTCCTTTGGGTGTTTTTTTTCCTCCTACCTGCTCTGGCTCCCCGGGCGTTTCGTGTTCCCCCGGAGGTCTCCCGTGGGCAGGAGTGGCCTGGGGCTCAGGATCTACGTTATTTACAGCCCTACAATCAAGTAGCGTCCCGGTCGCCTAGGCAATGACATTGGAGCTGCTGAGAGCTGTGTGGAAAGTGAGGCAAAAGCTCCTGCGCTCCTTCCTGGAATAGGAGGCAGTTGGAAGGGGGTGGGGAATGCTCAGCCAAGCGTGCTGGGGAATTAAGCTGGTCACCAGCTCCAGAGGGGCTCGGGGACAAGCTGGCTCTGGGGGCTCTGGCAGCGCTGCCCTGAGGGGGCTGCTGGGGGTTCATTGCTGTTGAGACTCAATGTGGAGCAGGTTGGAGGTTCTTCCCCTCACAGGAATGATGGACTGAGTTGGTTTGTGTCTCAATGATCAGCTCATCGCTCCTGGGGTGTCAGAGGTTGGGGGCAGTCTGCCTGGGGGGCAGCGTTTCACCGAGCTGCTTCCCCGCGGTACCAACGGCTGGTCCAGACACACAGAGTGGCAGTGGATGAAGATTGTTGGATATTTCTGATTAAAAACCATCAGCCATGTGTGATCATCAAGTGTAGTCTCACTGACGGACCTTCTAACACACCCGTTTTCAAAGGCCACCACTTCACTGGTCACTCGCCCTCCAGCCTGTGCTTGTGGTCTGGGGAAGCTGGCGAGGGACGTTCATTGTGGTTAAATCACCCCAGGCACCCTCATCTCGCAGGCGCTGGGGCAGGTGGTGGCTGCAGAGCAGCTGTCACAGCCTGTCCCTTCCTAGGACCAGGGCCAGCAGCAGAGGCACTCACCAGCCCCAAACACGTTGGAGGGGCCTCAGAGCCTGACCCGTAATGAAAACCAGACTCGAATGTTTGCTCTGATACCCAAGTTTATTTTTTAAGCGGTGGTGATTGTGTCCCCCAGATGAGGAGGTGGGGAGGAGGGGCTTGAAACGCAGTGGGCTTGGGGTGGCAGGGCCAAAGGAGGGGGAACACATACCCTCAACTGCTGGGTGGCATTTGGCAGGGGACACGGAGGTTTTCTCTGCACCTGTGCTGGCTGCCCAAAGGACCGGGACATTTGTGGGTCACTGATGTCCCCATCAGCCCTGGATCCGGCGCCATGGGCAGGGGGCTCAGTCCCAAGGGGGTGTCCACCCGGGAGGGGTGACCCAGGCTCGTCTCCCTCCTCCCCAGACCTTATTTATTTACTCATCCTAACCCAATTAGCCCCCCGCTCGCTGCCACGTCTCCACTGCCGTTTGCAGCCCCCCGAGACACCCCTCCCGGTGCCGCTAATTACCCAGCAGCACTAATGAGCCGGGGCCCGCCCCGAGCGCGGGATGCGGCCGCGGAAAGGCGCCAAACCGGGAGCTCCGTGACCGAGGGGTGGGGTCTGGCCGGGCCCGGGAGGGGCCCAACTGCGGGGGCGGCCCCGATCCCCCCCCCGCGCGCCTCATTAACCGGCTCATTTGCATGACAATGCCTGGTTCTCGCGCCGCTTCCCGCCGCTTCCCGCCACCGGACTGCGGCTCCCGGCGTGCCCCGGGGCGGGGCTCCCCGCGCTCCCATTGGCTGCCCCGCGGTCACGCGCCCGCCACTTCCGCCCGCTTCTCCCCGCGGGCCCGGGGAGGTGGCGGCGGTGGCGCCGGGCGCGTTTGAATCGCGGCGGCTCCGCCATGAACTTCTCGGAGCTGTTCAAGCTCTCGGGGCTGCTCGGCCGCTTCTCCCCCGACGGCAAGTGCTTGGTGAGTAGAGAGTGTGGAGGGTGGTGTTGTCACCGGGCGCCGCGGCCTGTGGAGACCGTTGGGCCGAGCGCCCGCTCTGGCCCCTCGGCCCCGGCCGGGCAACGGCTTCTCCCCGCCGAGGAGGCGGCCGTTGGAGCCGGCCCGGGGCGTGTGGTGCTGCTGCACACACCGATGGGCCCCGGCATAGCTTCCCCCCGCCCTGACCGAGCCGGGAGCGGAGGGAGCGGCCATAGTGGCGTTGGACCTGCCGGGGCTGGCTGAGAGGCCTTTAGTCAACGCGGGTCTTTGTAGCGGAGATTTGATTAAGGTTAATCAAATAAAATAATAGTTATAGAACCATAGAATACTCCGGGTTGGAAAGGACTTTTAGAGGTCGTCAAGTCCGGAGACAAGGGGTGAGGCAAAGAAGAGTTTAACAAGTGGAATTAACCAGCAGCGATAGGATGAATGAGGGTTCTTTTAATCAATATAAACCCCCCC
>VYZX01020755.1:606066-758645 GCA_013401335.1 Brachypteracias leptosomus | reverse complement strand
CCCCCGTCCAGGTTTCACTGTTGTCCCTGTAGCTTGTGGTAGAGCTCAGCACACATCGAGCCTTTCTGAGATTAAAAATCCTACTCGAAGTGTTACCCGGTACCGGGGGAGGGTCGAGCCCGGGGTCGGTCCCAGCTCAGGGCTGGTTCTGTCCCTGCCCAGGCCTCGTGTGTGCAGTTTCGGCTGGTGGTTCGGGATGTGAGCACCCTCCAGATCCTCCAGCTCTACACCTGCCTGGACCAGATCCAGCACGTGGAGTGGTCATCTGACTCCCTGTTCATCCTGTGTGCCATGTACAAGCGTGGGGTCGTGCAGGTGAGGACAACACCAGGGGGTGTTTGTGTGTGGTGGGAGCACGGGCTTCTGGAGGGCAAGCACTAGCTCAGTGCTTTTGCTGAAGTAACTGATGTTGTTATTGATTGAGGATAACCCAGGATGTTATTGTTTTACAAACCTTGACAAACATCTTAGTTTGAAAACAAACAAAAACCCAAACAAATCTAGAATGAAAATATTTATCGAAGCAGACCAAAGCTGGAGATTATCTCAGAGTTTCTCAGTTCAGTAGGAAACAGACTCATGCAAAATTGTTAAACAGACTAAAACTTTCTTTTTAAGTGTTGGCTATTCAGAATATTTGTCACAGGGATAAAATAAACCCTTATTTGATAATTTGTATTAACACACAGAGGTGTGGAGCTTACTTTTGTAGTGGGATCCAGCGCCAGTCCTTCATGGCCGGGGTGTCTGACCTCTCTGGTATGCAGGAGTTGTTCCTCAGCTGTGATGCACTCTGATGAGCTGTTGTGTGGTTTCCTCAATCCCAGGTCTGGTCCCTGGAGCAGCCAGACTGGCACTGCAAGATCGACGAGGGGTCGGCGGGGCTGGTGGCCTCGTGCTGGAGTCCGGATGGTCGTCACATTCTCAACACCACAGAGTTCCATGTAAGTGTGAAGTCACCATGACTGGGCAGGATCAGGTGTTACTCCCTGCCCTTTGCCTCTTAAAATAACCTAAAGCTCTTAAAGCTGTAGTGGTGTGAAGAATGTGGATATAATTCTGCACTCGTGTACTCTAAGTTAATTCCAGTTTAGATGTTAGTTCTGCTAGGAGTTTATCCTCTTCCTTCTCATGATAAGGTAGAAAATAGACACTGAGCTTCAAAGGTAAAATTATGTTTGAGAAAAGTGTGTGGATAATAAGTACTCATTGAAGCATTTTAGAAATTAAATGTGATGTTTGTAGCTTGGGGTTTCTAGCAAAAAAAACCCCAACAAACCATACACAGTGAAGAGTGGCTGTGGAATTAAAAATCATGATCTTTGGCTTGTTGACCTGTGAGATGAGATTTAGATTCAGGTCCTGGAAATACTTTTAAATTGTTTGATTTGACATGTAGGAGTAAGGTAGAATCCAATCTGGTTTTGGTTGCTGGGCTTGTTGGGAGGTTTGTGGGAGTCTGATTCCACCTCTGTGGCCTTTGGGTTAGAGCTGATGATTCGTGTTGTTCAGTGCAATGATGAATGGTTGGAAATGGCCAAGAACTAATAGACAAGAACTGCCCTTTGCTGTATTTACTCTTTCAAAAGCAGCTGGATTTCAGATGAGAGGTCATTGTGTTCTAACCCTTGCTAGCACTCAATTCAAATGTTAGGTTGCAAGATTTTCCAGTTTAGTCCAAATCCCAGTGTCAATGGAATATAGGTGGCACTGGGTGTGGACTGGAGTTAGTGGCAGTGCTGGTGCTCTAAGGGAACCTGTGGAGAAACCTGCCTGCAGCTACAGCACAGTTGTGATGTGCTCATGGGGAATTCTCCAGCGAGAGGGTTTGGTGCTGGCTGGGGTAGAGATTTTCTGCCTGCAGAGCCATCTCTTTAGATAGGGGGTTACAAGGAGTGATGAATTCAGGCCTGATCACCCTGGTTGTGATGAAAATTAAAACATGAGGCCAGAGCTTGAACCTGAAGTCAGAAGAGATGTGTGGGCTCCTCAGGCAGGAGTGTTGCAGCCTGTAACCCCAGCTGCAGACTGGGGCTGTGCTGTGAGTGAGGATCTCGTGGCACGTGCCTGTGGGGGTGGACTGGCAAGGATTTATTGCCTCCCAACAGAACTTGGTCTGACCTTAGAGGATTTCATTAAGCCTTTGCCAACTTGGCATCTGTGTTGGGATAGGTTTTCCTTCCCTGTAAACAGGTTGCTAAATTAGCTTTTGTCAGACAGCTGCCTGGGTTGTGCTGCTGCCTGGCTGGTGTTTACTCCCTCTGCTAAATCCATAGTCTGGGGCAGGCGTGAGTGGTGCTGGAGACAGGAACCATCAGGATATTTAATATCAGCATATTAGGGATGTTATCAAATTAAGTGACTGCTGGAAGGGCTCAGGGGTTCCCTGTCCACCAGTGCCTGACACTATCAAACATCACCAGCTAATTGCTCATACTTGTAATTGTTCAGGTCAATGTGGGAGCTCCACTGTGAGCTCACAAAACTCCTACTCCTAGAAATTTTTTTACAGGGTATGGTTGTGCTAATTAATTTCCAGCAATCCAAACTTACTAGTGCCTCAGAAAAGTTACTCATTGATAACTTGCAGTCAAGATTTTTTTGTGGTCAGCATCCTCATTCCACCTGAATTTACAGGCACATGTAGAGCTTAACCAACAGCTGCAGGTGAAAGAGATGGAGAAAGCAAATGGCTCTTCCTCGTGATTCATGTTTAGTGATAAATAATTTGAAGATCAGCCTCATGAGTATTTAAGGCCATACTTATCAGCTACATACATATTTTCTCTAGTTCCGCGTTAGGTTCCAAAGCATTAAGGAGCTTCTCTCAAACTGCAGCAGCAGGGGAAGGAAAGTGTGTGTTTCTGTGTCTGTTGGAGCTAATCCTTGGTAACTGTAAATGGCTGCGCTGGTTGAAAAATGCTTCCTGTCGAGGAATGTGCTCTGAATAATCTCCTGAAATCCGGTGCTGACAGACACTGCTATGTAAGGGGGCCTTGTGACCCAGTCAAGTCTGGGACAAGAGTTGACAGTCATTTGAGATGCAAGGTTGTTTAAAAGTGTGTTTTTATCTGTTGAAAATCACCAGTCTCACACCTGCCTGGAGCTGTCAGCGTTGGGACGTGGTCCTGAACCCAGCTCTGCAGACTGTTTATCACATTACCATCAAAATACTTTTTATTTCTCAGCTGTTTTTAGTCTATTTTAAAAATGCTTCTGCTTTTGGTTTGGTTTTCCACTGCAAAACAACAGCTGAAAACTCGTCAGACACCATTATCTCTAGGATTTGAGTTTGACAACTCCACTTAATCGAGTCTCCTGTGCTGAAGCGAAAGTGCCCCTGGAAGTGGTCAGTGAAGAAGAGCTTGCTGCAGTCTTCACTGGCCACGAGCTGTTCTCCTGCTGCAATAGCAGTTGTCCCTTCCCCAAAAGTCTGAGAAAAGCACATAAAAGCAGAGCAATTTATTGTAATTTTGGAAGTGTTTGGCTTTTTCACCCTCTGTGTTCTGTGTTTCTGTCTCGTAATCATCTATACTGGCTGTGAAATAATCTTAGGCTAGTTTGTGTTGGCATCTTGGGCAGGATTGTGGAATAACGTTTTGGTTCTAGTTGGGAATATGAAGGTTCTCCCTTCTTGTCACATTTTAATTGTAAATGTACTGTTAACCCATGTGAGATGGGTGTGAAGTCCATATGTTAAGCACATAATGTAACTTTCTCAGCTTATAAAACTATTTGAGTGTACACAAATAGAACAACTGAAAAGAATCCTAATTTGGGGAAGCAAAATGATTTGTCTTTCCATGTTTCTAACCCTGGTCCAAACCCTTCAGGTTGTGTTGTGTGACATGGACAGTGAAGTCCTGGCAGAGCATGTGCGTGGTGTCCAGCTCTGGTGTGTGCTTCCCTTGCCACCGAGACCTCAGAGAGGTGCTGAGGTGGAATGGAGAGTTTTATTAGTTGTTATGGATGTGTTGTGACTGATGTAGATCAAGTCTGAAGTGCTTTGGTTATGGAAGGGTTGTAGGTGCCCAGTAGAACAGGCCATGTGCTTTAGAGGGTGAAGTGTGAACTTGGAAGCCTTTGTCAGGAAAAAACAAGGATCCAGACCTCAGCATTCCGAGCTTGCAGCTGCTAAGCTTATATTAAGTGGCTGTAGAATGTGTGGTGTGTGTTTTGGTGAGGGGAGGAACAGCAGCAGCACAGTTGATGGGAGCAGGCAGCGTGTCACTGCTGCAGTTGCTGCAGGGGAATGTGAGGAGGCAGCGTGTTGGTATTTTTAAAGTAAATCTTGCCTGAGGAGCAGACTGACAGTGCTGTGTCTGTGTCCGGGAGGGAGCAGTTGCAGTGATCAGATTTGATTAATGTTGTCCATCCAGTGGATTCCTCTTGGACCTGCTAAACTTAAAGGTGGTGCTATCAATGTCTTGTAATTTCATACCTGTAACATAAAGGAAGAGAATAATAAACACTGCTTTAAATTGTAACCCAGCACCTTTCTGACTTTGGATAGAAGCAGACTGGAATCTGTTCTGGATGTGCTCTTTCTTGTGATAAATTAAAATAAAAGAATAGGTTTCTATGTTGCTTCTTCAAATCTTCAGAGTTTTCTTCCTACTTTTTAGAGGCAGGAGACAGCTAGTGCTACTCTGCTTTGGGAATCCTCATGGAGGCAGGCACCATTTATTAAGTTTCTGAAGCTTGGTTTGAACACCGTGTCAGCTGCTTGCATCAAGCTTTCTAGTGAAGATGATAGTGCCAGCAGTGAAAGCCCCTCCAGGTTCTGTTGAAATGCACAGTCCACAGCATTACCAGGTGGAGTGGGATTCATAGGATGCTGCCTTGGCATCCTCTGTCACTGTTGGATAGCACCAGTTACTTCAGAGGAGGAGAACGTGCATTATAGAAACATAGAATCATTTAGGTTGCAAAGGACCTCTAGGATCATCCAGTCCAACCTTTGTCCAACATCTCCCTGACCCCCAGACCATGTCTCAAAGCACCACGTCTACTTGTTTGTTGAACCCCTCCAGGGAAGATGTGGCAGAAGCTTCCTCCCAAGACCACTGGTGATGCTGCTGGTCTGCACTGGTGCAGGAGGGTGATGAGGTGGTCAACACTGCTGGAGTCTTACATAGTGAATCAGGACTAACTTTGCTGTTCAGTAGTTCTGGGAGAGAAAGCTCCATGACCATGGTGCTTCACTGCAAGAGTTTTACCTCCATCTCTTCTAGAATCACTCACCTCGCTGCAATAAAATGTAGGAAAACAGAAGGAAAAAAAGCCCCTGGAAACATTCCTGGGTGCAAATAGGAATGGGAAGGTTCACGTGACATCCTGGTTCCTGCAGACGTGTCTGGGGTGGCTGCTGTTGCCATGGGAGAGCGAGTATTTGTTTTTAATTGAATAATCTGCAGATGGCAACACAGAGCTCCCAGAATGTGGGCTGTGACCTTGGGAGCTGTGGAGAGGCTTGTTTTGCAGCTGACTGCCTTCTCGGCAGGCTCGGTGGTTTGGGGATGCACAAGCCTCCAGAAATCCCCCAAACGTGGTGGTTGATGCCTTGCTTTGCATACCAGGTTTTGGTTCTTTGCTGATTCTTTCAGTAGTTAGGTAAGGTTGTTTTCTTGTGGGTGGCCAAGGGAAGAGCAAAATGCAAATCAGCTATCGAACTGAGTGTGTCTGGAGTTGAAAAATAAGCTGAGGTTTTCATACTTCGTAGCCTTTTCCCAAGAGATAAAATGTTCTTAAGCTGCTGTAATGCCTCATCCATTCATAAATGCAACAAACTTCTCAACTTGCATCCAGATTCAGTGATGAAAGTGTTTTCCAGCTGAACTGTGTCCATGTACCACTGGCAATCCTGCAGCTGGATTGATGCTGGTATCTCTAACCTCAGTGCCAGTGAGGAGCTTTTCTCCATGCTGGTGTTCTACACCTCATGTACCCCTCTTGAGTGTTCGGTGTGTGCCTGTACCTTGAATTTGGGATAAGAAACCTTGTGATCTGAGGGGAGCTGGGGAAGAATTCCTCACAAGTATTTCTCAGGGCTTTGCTTGAGCTACATGAACAGCTGCAAAGTTTCACTCCCCACAGGAGGTGCATTGATCTACTTTGCATTGCTCAGTTAGGTTTATGGGTTTCTATTTAGTTAATTTTATCTACAACAATAACCAAACTTCTTGTCTCTTTCTCTGACAGCTGCGGATAACAGTGTGGTCCTTGTGTACCAAATCTGTGTCCTACATCAAGTATCCCAAGGCTTGTCAGCAGGGTGAGTGTCACAGATTGAACACAGCAATGGTGGTTTTGATGTGGCAGAAAGGGAGAAATGACTCTGCTGTGTAATGACAGAACACACTTGGGCTCCTCTGCTGAGGGGTTGCTCACCCTCGGGGTGCAGACCTCAGAGACCAGTTCTTGGGTGTCTCCTGCACCACGATGTTCTTGCTGTGAGTGAAGGATGACATCTGATCATGTGTCTGCTCTTCAAACGTGCAGTTTTGTTGTGTTTGCCTCTGAAGGGTCCTTTAAGACATTAAAATTAATCTGAGTGTGTCGGTGATGAAAATCACTAACCCAGAGTGGCTTTTGTCATCTTCTGCACATGAAAAGGTTTGAAAGGGAAGCTCGTGTCAGGGCTGTCTGGCCACATGGTGGTGGTTAAGCAGATGCTGCCTGAGGCTTGGATCTGGTGCTATCCTGGGGGTGACAAGAACAATTATGTGCTACACTTAAAACAGGAGTGGATGGGGACCAGTGCCTGGGAGTTGGTGGAGTACCAGTGCTTGCATAATTGATCCCTTTAGCTAGACTAAATGAACTGTTTATTTGAAGTCTGTGGCTTTCCTGTAACAACTGCCAGTAATCAAATGTGGGGTTTTGAAGCATGCTCAGGTTCTGCAGTAGCTGTGAAGCTGCATCCTTAGAAATAATCTATGCAAAGTTTTAAGAACTGCCGACACAAGCAGGTTGTTAACACTCTGCATTGCCTTGATTAACAGGATCTCCTCTGGAGAGACTTTTTCATTCTTTGAAGAGCAGCTACTGCCAATGCATTGAGGAACCATCAGCCCTGTCTTGTTCTCTCTCTTTAATGAGCTGTGTCTCCTTGGCAGGAGTTGCCTTCACCAAGGACGGGCGCTACATGGCGGTGGCAGAACGACGGGACTGCAAGGACTTCATCAGCATCTTCGTGTGCAGTGACTGGCAGCTGCTGAGGGTGGGTGATGTCCTGGGTGCCCCTGCTTTGGACTCAGTTGCTTTGGGCAATTTCTGTCCAGTTTGTGGCTCTGTGGACAGGCTTCCACAGCAGGGCTCTGTTCAGGAGGCCAGGATGTGCTACCTGTACATAAAGAATTTCTGGTGGGCTGCAAAAGTTCACCTTTAAATTCTTGCATGAGCTTATTTACAATAAACTGTGTTAACTTAATAATAACGCGGGTAACAACTGCTTGATAAAGTGATTGTTTGGAATGTGTAACATAAATTGTCCTGGTTTTCTGTTGAACAATGAGACCAGACTGAAGGGTGCATGTTAGCATGTCCTAGAGGACCAGATGGACCTAAGAAATTAAAACCCATTAAGAATAGTCTGTACATAGCGTCACCTCTGGCTCAGGAATTCTGAGGCTCATTAGAAGCTGGCAGCAAAATTTGGGAAATGCCCTAAATGCTTGTTGTGTTCCCCAGCTCTTCACTAATGATCCTGGAGCAGTGTTCCTGAGGCAAAGAATTAGGCTGGCTAGATTTCCTGACTCATTTACACATGAAATGCAGTTCCTTTTGAGGTGTGGCAGCTTTCTGTCCTTTCTGGAAATGTTAGCTCAGATGCAGCAGTATTTATTGGTTCAAATGGGTTTGTTTTTTCTCTTTTGGGGCAGCATTTTGACACAGAGACACAAGATCTGTCTGGCATCGAGTGGGCTCCTAACGGCTGCGTTCTGGCGGCATGGGACACGTGCCTGGAGGTATGAGGGGAAAGCAGAGTGTCTCCTGGCAGAGTTCAAGTGGTTTGTAGCCACTGTGTGTAAAGCAGTAACTAAAATGATTAGTGTTCTTTTTCTTTTAAACATAAAAGCTAAACTCAAATATGTAAATTTTATAGTTGTATTGGTAAAGGATGTCCTTACGAGTGTACCCCAAACTGTTATGTACATCTTAGCAAATTATCTTATTAGCTTTCTTTCTAATTTATCTTGGGGAAAAAAATATTTTAAAATTGTTAATCTTTAGAGTTAATCTACTTCTGTTTCAGTATAAAATCTTGCTGTACTCCCTTGATGGCAGACTGCTCTCCACGTATCGGGCTTACGAGTGGTCACTAGGCATAAAATCAGTTGCCTGGAGTCCCAGCAGCCAATTTTTGGCAATTGGCAGCTATGATGAAAAGGTAAGAAGTGAATTTGTTTTCTCTCTTTTATCTAAACCACCTGTAGAACTCTGCCACAACAGTTCTGTCCTGCAATGCTTTCTCAGGTGCGTATCTTGAACCATGTCACTTGGAAGAAGATCACGGAGTTTGAGCATCCAGCAGCCATTGTGAACACCAAGACTGTAAGTACAGATCCAAACCCCAGTGAATTGTTATCAGTGCTTGGATGCTGCTCTTTGTATCTGAAAGATGCTGGGAAATACATTTCATTCTGGAGACCTTGCTTTGTACTCTCCAAGTATGTAAATAGAGCTTGGGAAATTGCATCAAAATTTGAGGATGTCAAAGTACAGGAATCCTTTCAAGTTGAATGGAATGTATGCGTGTGATCCTCTTGGCTTTAGCACTGATGGATTCTCAGGTGGCTTCTGTCACATGTTAGTTTATTTTGATGTACGTGGTGATTGTGTGACAGATTTGGGCGTGCCAGTGATGGCAAATTGGGAAACTTATCAGGAGAGATTTGTCTCAGCTTTGTACGATTCATGACGTTCACCAGTGTTGGAACTGGTTTGTAATCAGATTTCCATCTCACATGTACAAGCTCGTCCAGCTCACCTGAAGAGCATCTCCTGTAAACATCTGCCACTGTTTATTTTTATCCTTGCATACACGTATTCACAAGGCCCAGCAGATCCTGGGGAGCTGGCACCAGGCAGAGCTGTAGCTTGTGTTGGAAAAATCACAGGCTGTTGTCATCTGTTGGGGTAACAGGAACACAGAGTGTAGCAGAGCTGTGGGGCAGATCCTGCCAGAGTTGACCTGGGTAGGCTAAATTTGTTTTCCTAATTGTGGCTCCAAATAGCAAATGATTTACTGAGAATCCTGAATTCTGTAGCTGCCTACAGTGCCTTTGCTTGCACTGCTGAATGAGGGGACACAGAGATGTCATACACCTGGAAATGAGTTAGTGGGGTGTGGATGATGCAGTGATAGCCCATGTTCAGATTCTCCAAGGCCCTTCTGTAGAACTCTCACTTGTTTCTTTGTAGATTGTGTATAAAGAAGTGGAGAAATCCCCATCTGTTGAAACAGAGAGACTTTCTTTCCCTCCACCAAGAGCATTGGCTAGTTCTCTCTTCAGCACACAGAGTAAATGTAAGCCAAAGTTTCCTAAACGAGACACTTGAGTTTGCCATGTGAAGACTTTCTAGAAATAAGCATTATAGGTGAACTCTGCCTCTGGTACTGGAATGGATCCTCTGGATGCTCTGCTCCAGGCTCCCAGGTTACCTGCATCACCCTGCTCGAGGGTCTCCTGTCTGCAGGGTGGTTTCAGGGCAAGCTAGAGACCAGCAGGGTACAGTAGGAAAGAGCTGTGATAGTTTGGGTGTAGGAACAGCCAGACCTCAGCCCCAGAGCTGCTCGTGAAAGTGTTCCTAACATTGTGTGGATTTGTTTCTGATTTGTTCAACCTATGCAATGTTATTTCATGACTTAGTTTAACTGTTGTGAGTAATTGCTAGAGTTGGATGAACTCAATTAAGACTCTACCATAGTGTGTGGCAGTTTGAATAATTAAAAAAAAATAGAAGGTGTTCCAGCCTTGCTGTCTGGTTTAGGAAAAAGGCAGAGCATGACAAAGACCATTTGTTTTTTTTCTAAGAAGCTGTAGTTGTAGCAATGCTTTAAACTTGTCTCCAGACAACAGGCTTGGAGATGGAAAAGAGATGGCAGAATATCTGTAATTAGTATTACTTTTTTTTTTTTTTACTGTCTCATTGTTTGTGGTGCTGTAAATCACCTCTGTTTTGCATTGGTGTTTGAAATACTAGTTGAAGTGTAGCGGAGAATTTCATCTCCTTTTTTTCATAGTTTCAGAGTTGCCTGGATTTCCAGCCTTCCTTTTTCTGTGGAAGGGCAGGGCTAGGAACCTGTTTATTTGAAGACACAGTATCTTAAAACAATTAAGTTTTAGCTGGGAACATCTTGGAGAAGAGCAGAACGTGGTTCTTTCACTTCAGAGAAGAGAGGTTTTGACAGTTCAAGTTTAAATGTTTTGTCCACCCAGGCTTGTAAAGTAAATTATTCTTTTTCTTTCCAATTCCAGATGATATTTCCCAGGTGCCAGTTTCTCTACAGTATGTCAAACCAGTTGCTGACAGGGCAAACCCCAAAATGGGAATTGGGCAGTTGGCATTCAGTGCAGATAACTGCTTCCTGGCCACCAAAAATGGTGAGTTCTGCTGCCCTGTTAGAGGGGAAACCTCATTGTGTGGTGGGTTTTCATAAAGGAAACAAGGGCAGTGATGACTCAGTTATTTTGCACTGTGGGAAGACTCATGGCCCTGGTTAAAATCAGCTTTTCCTTGTGCAAATGTGTAACTACAGAGGAAGTTCAGCCCATGTCTTCTAGCGTGTGTAAAGGACTGAGAGCTGCTTATCAGCACCAGTAACTCAGTCTTGCTGCTGTACTGAACAGAAATATTTTGTTTTTCTTCACATGCACATGAGCTCACTGCACTAGAAACTGAAAGACACAAATCTTTCCTCCTCCATTTAGAGCAAGTGTCTCTTGAAAGGCAGAATTCTTCACAGCCTTTGGTAGGGAGCTTTTGATTACTTCCAGCAGTGAAAGTCATGGAATTAATGTTTAACCTTGCCCTTTGATGGCCCTGGAGGGCTGCTCAAAACCCATCAACACTGGCTTTTATCAAATTATTGTGGCTGGTTTAATAAAAGCCACTGAAGGACTGGAAGACAAACTAAGTCACGTTAGACTGTGATTAATGTCTGTTTCTTTAAAAAGATAAAGCCCTGAAGGATAGAAGATTTATGATTCCCTCTTCCTCTTCTGCCAGACAACATTCCCAACGCTGTCTGGATCTGGGACATCCAGAAGCTGAAGCTGGTGGTGGTCTTGGAGCAGCTGTGTGCAGTCCAGTGCTTCCAGTGGGACCCGCGGCAGCCTCGCCTGGCGCTGTGCACAGGGAACAGCAAAGTCTACCTGTGGTCCCCTGTTGGCTGCGTGTCTGTGCAGGTGCCTGTGGAAGGTAAGGCTGCCCACAAACTGCCACGAGCCATCAGAACTTTAGCTACAAAATATTTATCACTCTGAGCTCAGATGTGCTCTTGGAGCTGCTTAAAAACAGGGATTCCTGTCTTCACAAAAGAGGAGTTTGTGATGAGACATGGCCAGTGTGATAAAATATATTAAAAACAGAGCACACGGGCTGACAGAGATTTAATTGTTGCTTTAATTGTTTGGTACACTGAATTCTTAATATTTATATTCCTGTTAGTTTATTTACATAGAAACTACTTGTGCAGAATGGCAGGTGATGAAATAAACTCTGAAATGTCTTTGAGTATTCTGAAAACAACTAAACTACAACAAAACACTCCCAGGGATGATGTGTGTGGTAAATCTGCTGGGGAAAGATAGAGGGTATGTGAGTGCAGGTCTGCTGCAGCCCCATCAAACACCCCGTTACAGCCCCAGTGTGGGGAGGGGGGTTTGTGTGTGAGTTACTCCATGATTTTTCCTAGAGTGAAAGCACAGACTCAACTTCTGGCTGACAAACTCTTGTCCTGTTCCTGCAGGTGACTTCCAGATCGTGTCTCTCTCCTGGCATTCCAGTGGAGACTCCATGGTGCTGCTGAGCAAGGACAACTTCTGCGTGTGTTACTTAGAGAGGGAAGAGGTAAAATAACAACAGGTTGCATTAAAAATGCTTGTGAGTTTGAGGAGGAATGAGGAGAGGGGTCAAATCCTCCTGTCCAGGCTGAAGTGTTTGTATTTATAAATTATTTATTTGAGTGGATGTACCCAAACTCCAGTGTGTGAAGTATGTGATTGCTTTCGAAGTGATGCAGCAACTGAAGAGTAGAGAATGAAGCCTGGATTTCAAGAAAGCTTTAGTGCTGGTGTAGTTGAACTTTCTTTTGAACCCTGTCAACTATGAAACTGATTTTCTAAAGCTGTAGCCGTGTGTACATAATGTATAGCTATTTAAATTTTATAATTTCCAATAAATATTTTGATAGTTACAAGCCTGGTATGACTCAGTTTATAAACCTGCACTTCCCAGGTCTAAAGCCTGTGTCTATGTGGTGTGATTAGCTCTTTATCCTAGCAGTGCAATTCATATCTAATCCTGTAAGACAACAGGTTTTTCTGGTCCCTCAGAATTCAGTATTGTGGCAGAAACAGGTACATCCCTAAGACACTTCCTAGCAAATCAATTCCTGTTAGAGCAGAACAAGTTCTTTGTTCACAAGGCAGATTAACTCACCTGTAATTTTGCTGTTGGCAGGTGACAATGGCAGATTTATTACTCTGAATCTTTACAAGAGGGATCAGAACTGGTACTTCAGAATGACACCTTACAGGGAACTGAAATGGGAGCTTCTGACCCATCTCTAGTGCCAAACTGGAGTGGGTGGCTCAGTAGGGGAAGACCCCTTGGACTGTCCTTTATCTGGAACCCAAGTAGCCAACCATTGTAGTCTTTGAAGGAGGGAGCCCTTTGTTTAGGAATTGGATGGTTTTTTTTCTTTCTACTTAATTTTACAGCCTCAGTCTCCCCAAAATGAAGAATGAAGGACAAATTCAGTTTAAATTTAAACTTTACTGCAAGATTAATGAAAATTAAATGGCTATTTTAGGAAACACATGGGGAGGGGAATGCAGCCTGTTGCCTCCACTGCAACTCCAGCTTTACAGAAGTTTCATAAACACACATTTATGTAAAGTTCAAAAAAACCCACCCCTGCAGCATGGCATTAATTCAGCATTGCAGTTGTGCAGATAAAATGGCAGGTACAGGTCACAACAATGAAAAAGCTTTTTAAGAGTAACCTTGAGAGCAGTTTCAGCTGGAGTGTCTCTGCTGCTGCTTCTGAATTTATTATCAGACATCAAGTGAGAATGTACAAATCAAAATTGATGTATGGTGCTTAAAGTTTTATCTGTCTCCATTAAAGTCCTGCCCTGCTGCTGTCCCACACTAGAGTAGATTTAAAAAAACTAAGAATATAGATCTAATCAAAATAGAATTCAGTTTTATAAATAATAGCTTTGAAGGCAAATGTCTGAGGCTTTTGGCAACGTTCTCTAAAGAATCTTTATTCTCTGGCTGCAGCAGCATGGACAAGGACTGGGGAGGTGGGACTCAGCTCTCAGAGGGGGTGTTTTTATCAAAAGCTCATGAATGTAGCTTTAGACTCTGCTGCTGGAGAACAACTGATACAGCTTCTGGAATTATTAACCAGCATTAATCAAAAAGCAAAGATCACTGTAATTATGAACATTAATACCTCGTTAAACACTACAGATCAGTCCTGATGTGGTTTGACACCATACACAGGGACACAGCAGAAAGTTCCTGGTGTTAGAGCTGGATCTGGGTGGTGGCTGCACTTAGTTAAACAGGGAACAAGGTGGGGTTAGAAATGGAAAACATCACTGCTCACTAGCCCTGTTACAACTGCAAATTGATACAAAATCCAAAATCTTGTGCCTGCTTCAGATTAACCTGCCCCAAGCAGAACAACCAGGGCCTCCTGTGACCTACAACCACCCCTTTCCTCTCCCCAAGCCTCATGCCACCTGTGCTCCCCCCAGCAGACCAGCAGCAAATCACTTTCCCTTGAAAAGATTAAATGCAATGAATTTTAAAATGCCACAAATTCTAGAACCCGATTTTGCCTCTTGTCATGGAGTAGCCCAGTTTGGCCTCGTTGTTGATGAAGGACATCAAGCCCAGGTAGGTCTCGATCAGGAGAGGACGCTCCAGCACCAGCACACCATTGGCCCTGCCGGGCAGGGGACACTCCTTGTGGGCTTTCTTCACAGCTTGGATTAGCTGGGTTTTAAAGTTCTCCAGCTGAAAGAGAAAAGTCACCGTGCTGCAAGGGAAACAGCTGCTGCTGGGGAAGGGTAAAGGGTTGACATTAATGCTGTAGCTGTTGTGGGTCTCACGTGTCATGATAAACTTCACACTCAGACTTTTAACCTGAATTAACTTCACCCCAGGACATGATTTACATGCACCCCAAGCACACGGGCAGGATGTGTAAAGATTTATAGTGATTGTGGTTTATTGCTGACTAATTCTCCCGCCCTTATCCTTGATGTGTTGAAGTTGTTTCTATTTGTAAAGAAACTAGGAGCCTACAAGAAAGCTGGGGAGGGACTTTTAATGGGGCCTTGTAGGGGTGGGATGAGGAGTGATGGGGTTTTACCAGACTCCACACCTTTGGAAGTTTGAGCTTCCTTCTTGCATTTATGGGTAACTGGCAGCTGGGCTGCCCTGCAAGTCAAAGTTGGAAGACTGGGGAAATGCAGCTCATGCCCTGAGTTCTGCTTCTGATTTCACTGCTACTTGATCTACCTGCTCCATCTTTTCAAAACAACCTAAGTCCTGTCCAACCTGGGAGGTCAACAAGCTGTCCAGAACAGAAGGGACATCTTACCAGGCAAAGGGAGGAGATCTTCTCATCAGCACCTGCCATGGGGTGTTCAGTGAAGGTGACGTAGGGGATGTTTGTGGACCAGGGGTTCCATCTGTTGAGGAAGGAGGCACGGCTCTGCTTGTCCCACTGGATCCGAACGCCAGAACCTTCTCGCCTGGTGTTGAAGGCAGCAGAATTAATGTGGTGAGTCTTTGGAGACTCTCAACATGTTTAATCAGAACTGTGCTGTCTGAACAAGACCTCCTTAAAACTGGAAGCTGAAATATACATCTGATGGGCAGTGCTTCCTCTAGAAGAGCAATAGAATTCATTCCCTGAGATCTGCCCAGGTAGGTTCTTACAAGCTGAGTGCAGAGGCCAAGCTCATTAGACACCCGGGACACCACGTGTGAACGGTGCCAGCCTGGGTTTACCTCTGACCTGACACTTCCACGTGGTTTCCTTGTCATGCTAAGGCTGACAGCTCAAACTACAAGAATTCCAGCAACATCACAGTGGTAGGTCAACGTACTTGTTGAGAGATTTAGGTGGGAACTCAAACTCTCCTACAGAGATGGTGTCAACGGCGCTGAGGGCAATCCTGGTCACGTGCTGGCACTGCAGGGTGATGAAGTTGTACTTGCAGACCAGGAGGGACCAATCTGTGATGAGGACGAGACGCTCCTTCTCGTTGTTCCAGTGGTCAATCCTGGTAAGATAACACCCCTGAGCTGCAGCAGTTTCAATTGCTGGCTAGAAACACCCAACAGCTTGATGGGCAGAGAGTCGCTAAGGAGAACAGCCCATTCAGGGAAGAAATTTTTCCTAATGTCCAACCTAAACATCCCCTGGTGCAACCTGAGGCTGTTTCCTCTTCTCCCAAGGAACAAGTGATAGGACAAGAGCCCGACCCCACCTGGCTCCAACCTCCTTTCAGGGAGTTGTCAAGAGCCAGGAGGTCCCCCCTGAGCCTCCTTTTCTCCAGGCTGAACCTCCCCAGGTCCCTCAGCTGCTCCTCACCACATTTGTGCTCTAGACCCTCCTCCAGCTTCCCTGCCCCGCTCTGGACACGCTCCAAACCCAGTGCCCAGAGATGAGGTAATTTATTACAGCTCCAGCAGCGGCTCCAGCATACGATTTTCTGCTGGATTTCTCCACAGGCCAAGTGATGGATAAACGGGATCTGGGGCGGGTCAGCGCTGTCCCCCCGCCCCATCCCGTCCCGGTGGGTGCCCCCGGTACTCACTCCGCCAGCAGCCACACGCTCCGCACCTCCCCGTCCTCTCCGGGCGGAACGACGGCGCGGATCTCGCTCACCGCTCGCTCGATGGAGCCGGGCTAGAGAGGGGGGAGAAGGGAGGGAGAGGTTACGGGGTGCGGGGGGAGCTCGGAGCGGGGGTCGCTCCGCCCCTCCCGGCCCGCACCCGGAACACGAAGTACTCCCGGAGGCGGCCGGCGCGGGTGGCCGTGTGGATGCTGAGCGGCCGCAGCCGCTCCGGAGCCGGGCCGGGCTCCGAGGGTTCCCCGGCATCCTCCGGCACCAGCAGCGCGGCCGGCCCGGGGCTGCCGGGGCTACCGGCGGAGCCGCCGCTCTCCTCCGCGTCCCGGAGCTGCAGCATCGCGGCGGGGCCGGGCCTGGCCGCCTTCCGGGGCGGAGCGGAGCGGAGCGGGGCGGGGGCTGACCCCGCAGCCGAGCCCGCCTCCCTCCCGCCGGGGCTGCCGGGACCGGGATGAGCGGGTTTGCGCCCCGGGGACCCCGCCCACCGCCAACGGGTCCGGGCGGTTGGAAGCAGCGCTCCCGCTCCGGGGCTGCTACCGGCGGGATTTCTGGGCTGAGGATGCAGTAAATCCGGGCCTCTCTTTTCCTGACAGGGCTTTTTTTTACTGTAGGAAACCGTAAGATGCTCCCAGTTAGTGCCAACCTGCTACTGTGACCCCAAAGCTTTCCTAATACTGAGCTGATCCTCTGCCCGGGTCCAGCTTTGGCACACACGCTGCTGGGTACGTGTTACCCGGACTTACATCCAGGTGAAGTCTCAGTCAGATGTACAAAATCCTTCCATAGCATCTGGTCAGAATTTCCAGGTGGGATGTGGCAGAGGAAGCCCATTGAGGTGAGGGAGCGATGCACAACTGTGAATTTAGAGCCCTAAAGCCCGTGCCACGTTCAGCATGCTGGATAACAAAGATTAAATCATGCTAGGGAATGAGTAGTAAGCTGATAATTGTATTTCTGAGGTCTCTGGCGTTGTTGCAGATTTTATCATCACTATTTATGGAACAGTATCGTATCTTGGACCACTTTCCAGGGCTGTTTCACCCCGAGCCAGAGGATGACATCTTCAGCCAGCGGCTGTGCTTGGTAATGGTACAAGATTGAAAACATATTAAATTGACTTCCCAGACAGTGCTGGGTTTCAGATACTCATCTTCACACGTTTCACGAACTCAGCAGCCCTTGCTCGCATGGGACCCTCGCTGCTCTGGACAGTGACTCGCAGTGGGGCTGCAGCGCTGGCTCTGAGCGCTCGGTGCTGTCTCCCCGATCCCCACCCCTGGCCATGGAGCTGTGTCCTGGAGGGGGAGCCACACTCCAGGCTCTGCCCGTTCCCTGCCTGCTGGGCTGGAGGCCAGGCTCCATTGACCCTTCCTGCTGCCCTGCCAGTGAGCATCTGGTCAGGGCTGGGAGCAACTGGTGCATCCTTGTGCCCCAGGTCTCACCTGGATGTCCTGTAAGTCCAGCGGTGCGTGTGCCAAAGCTGGACCCAAGCAGAGGATCAGCTCAATGTAAGGAAAGCTTTTTGATAGCAGCAGTAGGTTGGCACTGAAAGACTAATTGGGAGCATCTTATGATTTCCTACTCCAAGAAAAGTCCTGACTTTTAAAGCCCTAACATTTACAGCCCTGACAGGAAAACAGAGGCCTGAATTTATTGTATCCCAGAGCTCTTCCCATCATTATAAAACATCTTTATGTAGTTGCTGTTCTTCTCTAGAAAAAAATGAAACGTCTTCCCATCTGTTGGGTTTGGCAGATACTTTACTGCTAAGTGGAAACACTAACCCCTAAATGATTTATGCAACTGCTGTGACTTTGGGAGGGTTAAGGTGTAAAAAGCAGCTGCTTTGGTTTCTTCCAGGACCTGCCAACTTTTGGGCATGGCTCGTTGGTGACTTTAGTCTTCATGTGGTGATTGTCTTTCAGTGGAAAAATACATGCATGGCAGGGGCACCAAAACTGCCCAAACCCTCCTATCCTGCTTCTTGCACCAAAATCAGTGTCTGCCAAAGGTCAGGGCTGCCCAGGGCAGAGTCCAGCTGCTGCTTTGGCTCCTCTCACCCATGGTGACAGTTTGCTGGCAGGTTCTGGGGCAGGAGGACACCCGTGGCAGTGCTTTGGGAGAGGAGACTCGGTTGTGAGCATCTCAGAATGTGGCTTGGATGCTTCTCTCCCCATGTCCTCCTTTCACAGGTGCTGGTGGACTCTCACCCAGCTGCAGCAAAGTCCTTATCAACACCTCTTTCTGTGCTGATTCCCCATATAGGAGGGAGTTGGGTGGGAAAAGGCAGAGAGTGATTTAATCTTGTTCCCTGACTCCCTCTTTCCTCAGTGTATTCCCAGGAATAGATCATTTACCAGCCAAGTGCAGGTCAGTTGTGTCCCTGTCTGTTATCCACGCACAGCAGGATTACCTTGGGAAGGGATCAATTTTGTTATCTATTAGAGGACATAGGGAGGATTAAATCTCTGTGGGATGTTTTTAGAGCTGCTGGGAAGGGCATTTGGGGTGGTGTGTACAGAGCTGGCCTTGGGTAGTGCAAAAGAGCTGCCTTTTGAGAACCAAACCCACATCATTTCTGCTACTGTTCTGCAGGGTTCCCCCTCCTCTCCTCGGGGTTGGACACAGCTGGTGGGAGGGATTTCTGACTGTCAGCAAGGAAAGAAGCAAGAGAGCATGAGGGAAAGGAGCTAGACCCGGGGAAGGCAGGAGGAAAGTTCTGTTACTCCCTTGAAAGGCAGGGGAGCTGCTCGTGGGGTGTGTGTGGAGCTACTGGATCGTGTCTCCAGAGGGGCTGTGGCTGGGGGATGGCTTCACCTCTACAGGAGGGGTAAGCCAGGACCCTGCCCGCTTCGGGAGGTGACTTCTTGGGGTGCAGGAGAGCACCCTCCTTTTTCCCTTCCCTCACTGAGCACTGGTTTTTATATTGCCTCCTGCAGTGGATCGTGACTCCAAACCAGCTAAACCCCCATGGGGCTTCTCCGCTGGCCACAGCCCAGGTCTTGTGAGCCACCAGGTCTTGGGCTTTGGCATGAAGCAAACAGCAGAAGGAAAAGTCAGTTCAGTGCATTTCACTGGGAGCAAATGAGCATAAGGAGCCAGGTTTGTTTGGGGGAAAACCCAGTGACAAGCCCCACTCCAATCATTTCCCATGGACTGAAGGAACTTGCGGAGCTGAGCCCGTAGGGGAGGAAGCATCAAGGAAGGATCAATCCCCGTGTGCTCCGGTTGCATCGGGCTTTGCAAGGGAGAGACACCAGCAAGGTGGGAACAGGAGGGAGCCAGGAGTGTCCTCCTCTGAGGAGCAGAAGAAGGCTCTGGGGTTTCCTTGGCACCCCCAGGAAGGTCCTCGGGGGGCAGAGAGGAGCTGCTGCGATGGAGATTCGTGCAGTGACCCTGTCACTCATCCTCACACTGCGGGTGTCTGCTCTTCCTCCTGGGAACAACCTCCAGCCACACATGTGAGTAGTGAGAAAAGACACCCGGGGTGTTTTTACAGGGCAGGGAACTGTGAGGCAGAGGCTAAATACAGCATTTTAAAAGCAAGAGCAAGCAGAGAGAGTGAGGGGCAGGGGGGGCTGCTCTGGGTTTCTTTATCTAGTACCAGATGTACATAAAGAGGAGCAGAAATGTGAAAATCTGGGTAGTCTCTGCCTGGAAGGGGTAACTCACTGTTTTTAACCAAAGTGTAGCTGTTGTGTGAGCCAGGAGGTGATTGTTTTGTAAATAGTTTGACCTTTCTCCACAGACCTGCTGGTTTTATTGCGCTTCATGCATCTCCTGCTCATTGCATGTTTTTCCCCCCCGTTGCTGTTACTCTGGCAGCACGTAGCCCGTTCTTTTTAATTCAATTTTACAGTTCCAGTTTGGTGTTAATCATTTGGCTTCTTTGGAAAACTTCCTTGCAAATTTGGTCTCCTGCCAGAAGATGATCTCTCGGTGCAGGGGGATTGTTCTAATTCCCTCTGTAAATGAACCCAGTGTTGCATGGTGTGCTGACTCCGGGCTGCTCCCCCTGAGCTTTTCAGCTTTTTGACTGAAAAGAGTCTCCTTTTCAGCAGATAAGGGCTTTGTAAGAAGGTGGCTTTTCTCCCTATGTCAGAGATTTTGTGCTCCCGCCTTGACAAAGTACTTTTAGGGCTTCTTGGATGAGCCCCTGGAGATGAGCTGTGTGCCAAAGCACCAGAGAAAAGCAGCCACCAGCTCCTGGGAAGTGCTGCCCCTTCCCTCAGCCCCTGCTTGGGGCACACAGGGACCTTTCTTGGCTGCAATAAGTTCCACTGAAGCAGTGCTGCTGCCAGCCTGGTTCTTGTGGCAACTTTCAGCCCTGTTTTTTGAGGTACAGTCAGCTCGGAGGTGAGGGACCTGTGGGCAGAGTAGGAGCAGGGATAGGGAGGTACCCACTTTGCATCAACGTGCATCAACAGTGGGCTGGAGGGTGTCCCAGGACCTGGAGGTACGAAATGCCTGCAGCTTCCCCGTCTCACTGGAGTCTGCTGGGTTGCAGTGCTATAAACCCTGTCCCTCCAGGTCCCTGCCTCCGTCTGTGAGCCCTGCAATGAGCAGGGACATCTCTACCTAGGGCAGGTTGCTCAGAGCCCCATCAAGCCTGACCTTGAATGTCTCCAGAGATGGAGCTTCCACCGTCTCTCTGGGCAACCTGTTTGAGTGATCAACCACCCTCATATTAAAGAACTTTTTCCTAATGTCCAACCTAAATCTACCCTTTTCTAGCTTAAAACCATCACCCCTCATCCTATTGCTTTTCCCTGCACTGCTGTAATCAAACAAGGAGGCAAACACCACCTATTGTGTGAGATGTCCCTGCTCTCACTTGTCCATGGCTGTTGCTCCGTGCCCCTCTCTCAGCAGACCCCCCCCTCTCCTCTCCTCTCCTCTCTGTGCCAGGCCCAACGTGTGTGCGGAGCCGGCGCTGGCGCTGGTGGGGCAGCGGCTGCCCTGTGCCCAGCCCTTCACCCGCCCCGTCAAGGTCTGGAGGCAGGACTGTGCAGGACGCCGCTGGTGCTCGGGCTACAAGCGCAGGTACGTGCCCTTCCTTCCAGCCCGGCTTGCTCCTGGCGTGGTGAGAATGGATTCTTCTCCATCGGCAGGTTTTGGTCGCTTCGCATGTGCCCATCACGTTTGGCAGCCGGCGGGTTCTGGGCACAGCGGGTGAGGAGGGGAAATGCTGTGGATGTGCCCGCCCTGTGCCAGGCTCCAGAGCTGCTTGGTACCCTCTGAGGAGTCCTAGTGACAGACAACAAGGCTGTGGTTCTCCTCCATCCCTGGCAGAGAGGAGCAAGAGCCCAGTGCTTGGTACTTGGCCTGGTATTGGGGGGAAAAAACAGTTTATTTAGGGTTCAGTGTGGATGGAGAGAGGTGTGCCTCCAACCCCACAAATTAGCTGTATATACCTGAGCTTTTTTATTAGTTTTATTAATTTTATTAGATATTTTTCCTGGCTAAACCCAGGAGACTAGGAGGTATTTTGTAAACCCCATGTGTGTGCATCTGGTTTTGGGGGGGTTTCTGACCCTGCCTGGACTCTTTGTGATGCTGAGAGTTTTTAAGCTGTTGAGGAATTCCCAAAGAGAAACGAATCCCTTTTGTTCTAAAGGAGCTCTGCTGTCCTGCTTGGCTGTTTCCAGCCTGCTGACAACATGGTACATCTGGTTCCTATGATCCTGCCAAGGCAATGAAATGACTCGATCACATCTCGTGCATTATTTCTGCCTCTTCAGGTGTCTATGCTTCAAAGCAGAGACATCTCAATGCCCCCAGCTTTACGGGGCTGAAGACAGTAGCTGGGTGCAAGTGATGGTCTAAAAAAGGATAAAATATGTGTCCATCATGCAGATTTGAATGTGTCCTGAGCTGAGAATTGATATGATAGTTCAGCTCCTCATCACAGCCCTTGACTCACCAACTGGCCTTTGCTGGGAGACCAGGCAGGGAGAGGCTGCCGAGGGAGGACCATGGACATGTGCAATGGTGCAAATAATGCACTTTTCTTACCCACACAGCAGCCAAACTACAGTGTCCCCAGTCTTTGTACTCCACCTGCTTTTCCGGCCCCATTAGGTGGTTACAAGCCCTTACGAAATACTAATGACAGTAATGGTTTCAAAGGAGCATCTTGGGCTGGAGACAGCTTTTAAGTCCTGACTTCAGGAATTCCTCCTAACCTGTAATTGCCAGTAATTATCCTGGTGCTGATATCTGTGTCGTGGTAATAAAGGGGCAAACAGAGTCCGGCTTCTGACCGTGTTTTAAGAGGGGACTTTGAAATGGTAGGTGCCCTGTCTGCTGCTACTTCAAAGGCTGGGAGCTCTTCAGACCCAGCTTTAGTTCTTTAATGTAAGTTTTTGACATTGTAAATCAAGGAACTGGGATGAAAAACTCTGTTGTGCTTCATTATACATATCAGAGCTGTTAGTGCTAAACCCTGCTCCTGATGAAAACACAGAGGTGAAGTCTGGGGGTGCTGTGATTTCCCCTGAGGAATTTTAAAAGCCAAAGGTCTACCAGCAGAACTTTCCTCGGGCAGGATTTTGTGCCATATCCCCTTGTTATGAACTTCTTTTTGGGGTTCCCATCGCGAGCTTGTTCCAATAGCTGGAGCGTGGGCTGGGGCAGGTGGTTGTCTGCTGAGTTTGTGCACCCCCAAACCAGGGGCATTTGGTTCTGTAGGATTTCTGTGTGTGCCTGGAGCACTGGATTGGAGCATTTCCTAAAAAATCAGCACAACCTTTGCTCCACACCCCCAGGACAGGGGCCCTGCCAGCACCTGCTCCTCACAGATGAGCTGAGCTCCCCCAGGGCTCCACTTCTAGTTCCTGGTAAAGTGGTGGTTTTGCTACTGGTTGTGTAACTTTCCCAGATTAGGGGCTGACAGATGCTCAGCCCTCGGTGAGGAACCTTGGAGGGATGACGGTGCTGGCCCAGGAGGGCTGGAAGTGGATTTTCCAGCAGCAGGACACAGCAGGAGTTTTAAGCCTGGCCTCCATTAGTTCTGGCTCATTCCACATTTTCTGTGCCAGGGGCTCCTTAAAACACAAAAGAAAACAGAAACACTGGAGATAAAGTATCTCCTCTGCTGTTCTTTCCAGTCTGCAGCATCCAGATATCCAGAGGCAGCTGAGACTGACAAAATATTTGCATCTCCTTGAGAGCCCACTTGGGATCTGAAGAGCTCGCCAGGACTGGTGGAGATGAGGTTGTTTGAGGTGCTGCTGGGGTTAGTCCTGAGCTCTCCTACATGGATATTCTTGGAATACCTGGTCCTCCTCATTCCTGAGCTTCCTCAGGGTGGATGGAGGGGGCTGGTTGCTGCCAGTCTCTCATTTTGGGTGAAAAAGAGGGTGTTTTCCAGCAGAAAACCCATCTCACACCCATCGTGTCCTCTTGTGCTTCTAATCCTGACACCACGTTGGAGCCCTGGGCTGGGTGATAGCTCCTGGTACCAAGGAGATGCAGATGGACCTGCCCTGATTGCCCGGGTGACTGGAAATTGCTTTCTCAGCTGCTTCTGGATTTTCCTTCATAATTTAACAGCTCATATGAAAAAAATTGGTGTCTGCTTTTATTTCCCTCAGCTGTGCTTCCATATGCTGGTTGGCACAGCAGAGGAGCTGGAGGTTTCCTTCACAGGCATTAATTGTTCACCCTGATTTAAGGCTTATTGTAGAAACAGTCAGACGAAAATCAAACAACCAGCCTGAGTTGGGGTAAATATTTCCAGGGGACACGTACAACACGTCTGCTGTGCCAAATATTTGTTGTTGTTTGTCTGGTTTGTTTTGGTGGAGCAGTTTCATGTCCTGCCAAAGGAGCTTTTTAGAAATAAGGCTTCAAAAGTTTTATCTGTGTTTCGATTCTCACATATACACAACGTCAGGTTTCCAGGAAAGAAGTGTCCCTTGTGTTTATTTGTGCTGCAGATCAATCCCTGCTCCACTGCCCCAGCTCCCACCCTGGAGGGAACTCGTGGGGGTTGTTAAAGGGACCTTCAGCTCCTACCTGGGCACAGCATCCTCTGCTGAGCCCTGGAGATGCAACCACCACTTATAGAGAGGTCCTGGGGCTGGGCTGGGCTGGAAGCTGGAGAGATGTGGTCATGGCCGTGGTGTGGCCTCATCAATGTGGAGTGGAGGGTTATTGTGGGGTGCAGTGGAAAGAGAGCCAAGGAGGACAAAGCCCTTTTCCTTTAAAGCACAACTTCATGGAGAGCTTCTTGAGCAGCTTGATGTTCCCATCAGGATTCTGATGATATTTCAGCTCAGCAGCTCCTTGGAGACACCTGCTCGTGCTCGCTAAAGCTGGACTGAAATGCCCGTTGCTCTTAAAATTTACATTCCCTTTGTTAACAAGCAGTTGAAGAGAGGAGCTCAGAGCTGTGACATAGCTGAGGAGAAAGGAGCCAGGGGTGTTCTGAGGACCTGGACACTCCAGTCTCTCGTGTTTCCCATTACAGTAAATTAAGAAGTATTTTCTTAGCATCAGCGATCATTGCCAGACCAGGTGGAAGAAAAGGTCAGCACATTAGAAACCCAAATTCCTCCTGTTATTTCCAGTCACAGCTACAGCTGCTGTTCTTTCCAGGTCCCTGGCTCTGCAGGAATTAATGTCTCCTCTTGCTGTGTTTCAGAACCACCTACTACACGGGGTACAGGCAGGTGTACCAGGTCAAGTACCACACCACCTACCGCTGCTGCCCGGGCTGGGCCCAGCTCGGGGGGGATGCTGGTTGTCTCTACCGTAAGTACCACCCAGTCCAACCAAATTCTCCATTTGCCACTCTCAGAATTGCTCTTTTGGCCAAGGGTGCTTGTTTCAAATCCTGCAGAGAACACTATAAAAACGCCTTTTAAAAGAACTGGGGTTTTCTTGATGTTTGCTTCGGGGTTTTTATATTTTTATTTATTTTAGCCGTGTGTCAGGAGGAGTTTTCTGGCTGCCCAGGAAGCTGCCTGTGCTGCTTTCTGCTCGTGGAGACTTTCCTCCTCGCAGCATGGAAGGGTTTTCAGAGCCACATTCATTTACCCAGTTGCCAAGTTGTAAAACCAAGCCCAAGCTGGTGTTTCACATGGTGCCATTGGCAGAAGCTCTGGAAAGCTGCAATCCAAGCCCTGGGTGGACTTTTCATTATAGCAGCCAGTAATTGCCTGTGCTGGGGGTGGCTAATTGCTGACTAGTTGGTCTTGCTCAGCACTTGGGCTGGGAGCAGGTTCATCCATCAGCTTATTCCTAAAGGGATGAGGCTCCTCAGCTGCTTTGGGGGGGTCCATGTGTCAGGTACTAGGGCTATTGTTTTTAGGACTTGCTGAGCTTGCAGTACCCCTGCCAGAGGTTTGAGAGCTCTGGGCCCTTCCCATCTGGTCCCTTCTTTAGCCAAAGTGGGAGTGTTGGGGTTCAGGACTGGTGGGATCTGGCAAGAGATGCTGTAGCTTCAGCCTTGGAGGAGAAAGCAAACTGGCAGCACAGGTGGAGTGATGGCACTTGTAAGGTTTGAAGCAGAGACCTAGAACTTGAGGCTCTGGGATTCTGTGGCTGGTTTCCCCCTCTTTTGTGTTTGCTCTGGTGTCATTCTCTGCAGAGCAGCCATGGAAGTGTCTCCTTCCAGCTGTGCAGGGAAGCTGAGCCATGTATTCAGATTTACATGTGGCTCAGGCCAGGGATGTGCAAATATTAGTATATAAGATGATTTTATGGTATTATTGCAGAAGATGGAGGCAGCATTATCCCCGTGGGCCCCATATTCCCACCTCCCCCCATTCTCACTGCTTGCCATGGGAGGCAGATGCTGTGGAGCTCCCTGAGCACTGCGGCCACATCCAGCTGGGGAAATATTTAACTTTAAACTTTGCTGTTGAGCTGCTGAAAGCAAAGCAAAGTCCTCTCTTGAACCAAACAAAGCTTTATGTGTAGAAATAAATGTCACCATCAAGGCAGAATCACACACGCTCCCCGTGATGTGTTATTAATTCTCTGCCAAGGTGCATAATGGGGCTGTGAGCCCCTCAGGATGGGGCTCTGGAGGGGCACCCCGACCCTCGGCAGGGAAAAGCAGCTTTCCTTTTAAGTAATAGGCAGATTGTAAAGGCAATTCTGATTGTAATTGAGCCACAATACAGGAAAATGTCTCCCACAGCTCCTCACCTTTTGTTGGGTGAAGAGCCTGTGTGCACCTTCCCTGGGCTTTGATGCTTGAAGCAAAGGTTTAAAAAAGAAAAAAAAGAAGGTGTGTTGAGCCACCAACCCTTATTCCTCCTCTTGCAAAGGCTGCAGCCCAGGGGAGCAGCCCCAGGGTGCTGGAGGAAGCTCCATGGGTGCCTGATGACCTGCTGTGAGTGAGCAGATAATAACCTGGGGTGAACTCCAAGTGTGTTCTCTGATGGCTTTTCCTGATGAGGAAATGAGTAATTCCACCCAGGGAGGAAGCAGAGAAAAGGAAATAAAGCTGCTCAGGGCATGCTCTTAACTCATCACCAGGAGCAGTGCTCAGGGGCCAGGCAATGTCTCCACCAGGGTTGGGCTGGAGCTCCACGTTGGGAGCTGTGTGTGTTTCTGATCTCTGGGGCTGGCAGCATCTGGAGGAGCATCCCATGGGCTGGACATCCATGGGACAGCCCTGCCTGGCTCCTGTGGGGTGGCTGGTGCCCTGGGCTGGGGGTTTCTGTCCTGACCCACAGAGTGTCCTGGGGAACGTTTCTGGTTCCTGTGTAACTAAATCCTCCCTCCCGAGGAGCTCCCAGATCTGGTTTGCAGGGATGTGATGACTTTTCCTGCTGGTAGCCTGGACCTTGGTATGAACATGTTCTTCTGAACCAGAGGAGAGTGTAGGAAGGACTGGCAGGGAAAAGAGTCAGTAGATACTAGAGATCTGCTGAGCAGGGAGCACAGCCAGGGCATCCTCTGTTCTAGAGGGTTTTCTGCTCCGTCTCTAGCAGTTGAGAGCAGCCTGCTCACTGGCACAGCTCTGCTGGACCCAAACGCTGCCAAAACATGTCAGCAGGATTTGTAGCCCTTCCTCTCTGCTTTCAGAGCTCATTGATCACGTTCCAGCAGTACAAAGGTGGGGAAGGCCATCGCTGCTGACAGTTTAATTAGAGCTGTTGGAGCCCGTGTGGTGGAATCCCTCCAGTGAGGACATCTTATCCTGCTCTCCCTGGAGGCTGGCACCTCCTCACTGCACTGCTCTCTTTGCTCCAGATACTGGGCTGGTCATCACTTTTCCTTAAAAATTAGAAAAAAACAACTCATGTGATGCTTTATTAGGGGAAATTTCCACCACTGGTGTGCAGCTGACCTAGACCTGCTGCTTTCTTCTTGTTGGACCATGACACGCTGCTTGGCATTTGGTGGTGATGTTCAATAGAATCACAGAATCATTCAGGTTTGAAAAAAACTCTAGGGTCATCAAGTCCAACCTTCATCCCGACATCTCTTCTGCTGGTGGCACAAGTGTGAGGGCTCAGGGTGTGTCCATTGCCCCCTGTCTTGGAGCATTCACCTGCTCAGTCCTGTTTGGGAAGGAAAAGGGTCAGAAGTCAAGAAGTCCTTTGCATTTTTAGCATGGCATCAGGTTCTCTCCCTGCCTGGTTACTGATAGGTTGACTTCCAGACGACTCTTCTCAGTTTCAAGCAACCTCTGAGATCCTGCTTAAATTCCATGTGGGTTCAATAAGGCAGCTAAAGCCCTGCAAGGAGGTTGGAGCCAGGTGGGGTCGGGCTCTTCTTCTGAGGAACAAACGACAGGACAAGAGGAAACGGCCTCAAGTTGTGCCAGGGAAGGTTTAGGTTAGACATGAGGAAAAATTTATTCCCTGCAAGGGTTGTGAAGGGCTGTGCCAGGCTGGGCAGGGCAGTGGTGGAGTCCCCATCCCTGGATGGGTTTCCAAGCCATGGAGATGTGGTGCTGAGGGACAGGGGTTAGTGGTGCCCTGGCAGGGATGGGGAATGGGTGGACTCAATGACCTTAAAGGTCATAGAATCATTGTGGTTGGAAGAGACCTTCAAGCCCATCAAGCCCAACCAAAATGACTCTATGGTTTTAAGAGGTGGGAGGAAGTATGAGTCTGACACACGATGAAAACCCCTCTGAACATCCCCGGGTCTGAGCAGAAAGCAGCTGAATTTTAATCACCTCATTAAAAGAGAAACTTTTACAAGGTCCCTGCACTGAACCCCTGCCAGCTCAGCTCAGCTCAGCTCCAGCATCTCCCCCTGGAGCAGGGGACAAGCCCCCAGCAGGGCTGAGCTGGTCTCGGGGGGAGCAGCCCCGTTATTTGTGGTGCAGGTTGGGAGGCTCGGCAGGAACCGTGTTTGGTTTACAATTTAATTTCCCTATTAGGCTGCCTTGCCTTTGTGCAGCACCTCTTGGCTCCTGGAGGCTCATTGTTTTGTCAGCTGAAAGGCTGGGATTGAACTTTTGAACCTTTCGTCTGGGATCAAGCCTCGTGCTGGTTAAACTTCCAACGTGAGTTCCCCTGGGAGAGCATCTTTGCCCGGGCAGAGGATGGAGGTGGTGGGATTCCATGGGCACGTACCTTGGAGGAGAAACACTGCTCTCCATCACTCTTGTTTCTGGCTTCCCAAGGGTCCTGCCTTGTTAAATCCTCACCAAAGACGCTGTCTGGCCTTTCGGGCAGGAGAAGGTGATCCCTGCCATAATTCATCCTCTCCTCCCTCTTTCCCAGGGCGGTGTCATTATCCTTTCCACGAATTTCGTGGCATTAAATGATGTCGCTCTGAATTAGGAGCTGGTTTGCAGAAGGCTCAGAAAGCGCAGGGGAGGGAGACCCACTGGGCTGGGAAGTAGGTTATTATGATTTCCACTCTGTATGTGCCAGCCCGAAGCACAGAGCAGGGAATTGTCCGTCTCATTCAGGAAATCTGGGCAACAGCCAAGAATAACACCCCTATCCTCTAATCCCCGATTTGTGTCGCTGCAATTGCTTCTAATATTTTCCATTGTTGTGCTTTGGGTCTTGCTGAGCACCACGGGCAAGCAGGGCATGGGGCAGCTGGATGAGACCCTGAATAAAGTCCTGGGTTTAGGTGGTTCGGGTGATGGATTCGGGGAAAACCAAACCACCTTATTATGCAATTTAGCCCCTTGGTTAATTCTATCTAATATCTGAAGGAAAGGGAGAAAGCAGAACACCAGCGTTGGCAAAAACTTCAGGCTGCAGCCCTGGGAGATCTTGGTGCACACGTGGAGATGGGAGGTTGCAATGAAAAGCTCATGGCCAGAGCTCCTTCTGCCTTGTCCCGTGGGAGGACACTCTGGGGGAGGTGTTTGCAGTCACAAAATTGCAATTTTGGATACGGGATCACCGTGTCCCCAGGGATCCGTGGCTCTGAAAAATGCCTAAAAAGTTAGATGAGAAGATAACTGGCTTTCTGAAACAACATTTCATCACTGCTTCATTACGTTGGAGGGATTGGGGAGTATTTGGACTTCAATGCTACCTTTGTATTACTAAATAACCCTTTTTTTTTTGGAGGGGGGATTTGAAAAATCATCAGGTCCTTAAAAGAGCCAGCGCTGGGGCTCAAGTGTTTGCATCTGAGGTGCAAAGTTTGGGGAGTTTGGGCATCAGTTGTTCTGTAAAAGAAATGATGGAGGAAACACCCTTAAAACAGGTTTGTGGATTTGTGTAGCAAGTGTGAGTGTTTTGGTAGCAAACTTGCACATTTGTGGAACATCATGTTCACCTAAACCTTCACCTTAGAATAGGCAGAAAACATGTAAAACAGCATCAAGATTTAGTGTGAAGGAGGAATTAGGAAGTCAATTGTGTTTCTGTAGGAAAAACCAGAGCCAATGTTTGATATATGGAGGATTCAAGGGTAGGAGGAGAATAGCGGGAAGCTCACTAATGGGCTTATTAGATTTCCATGTGGAGTAGGTGGTAACTGATTGTGTTATGATAAGACTTGTGTAAATACCTGACAATATAGCACCCATATATTAGTCTGACTAATTATCTCTTCCAAGTTATCTTTAAAATGCATTGGTAACGTGGCAAATTGTGCACAAAATGTCCTGCCAATGTGCACTAAATGCAGACACTTCCTTGCACCATTTCCATCTGTGGTTCCTTTTCTTCTGGGTGCACAATTGATGCTCGAATGGGCACAGGACCTCGTGTGCCAGGCATTTGGAGGGTGCCTTTCCTCCCCACTTACAATGGCCCAAAGAGAAATGTGTAATCACAGACCTGCTTTCTGTTACTAATTAGTTCCAGCTTTAGCTGGAATGGGAAGAGAAACCAGGAGGGCTCCAGCTTGCAGATAAGAGGGAAAAGTTCCAGCCAGTGTGTGTGGAAACCACAGCCCAGGAGCTGCTGGAATCGCTTCCAGGTGGTCCCAAATCACACGTGGGTTTGTAATTTAACCACAGGCTTTGTGTGTTCAGTCAGTGACTGCAAAGGTGCCTTTTCATCACTGGCCTTGAGCAGGATCTAGAGCTTCTGGTTGGGGACTTCTGCCCCGGCCTGTGCCCAGGACCACCAGTGCCACCAGTGTCTCCTTCAGAAAATCAGGACATGCAGAAGTGGGAGCCTTGCAGCTTTGGAGAAGGAAAAAAAGGCTTTCCCAAGAGTTTTTATTAATTAATTGGTTCAGCCAGTCAGTCAGCCTGTGTGCACTCCTGAGCCCAGGTCATGTTAGCCCAGAAGCTGCTGCTGCAGTTTTCCCACGTGAAGTGAATTCGGTTGAGGAGTCACTGGCACATCACAGAATGAGCAGGAGCACGGGGAGCTCTGCAGCTGCTCTGAAACACCTCAGGCTGCTTCTTTACAACGTGAAATCCTTGAGAACACCCTTCACCCCGACCCCTGCAACCTGGTTTTTTAAAAGGATGTGTGATGCTGAAGCTTTGAGGAGGGACCCATCCTGATATTGCTCTGCAAGGTGCTCTTCTCAAGTATGAAGGCTTGTTGAGCGTACTTTGAGCTGGGGCATCTTCTGACCATGGTCTTTAGCTGCTTGAGACCAGCCTCCACTAACCAGCAACTCCACTACCCCATGTGTGCTGTGGGACTGGAATAAGCTCTGGCAGGAGCAAAATATGCTCATTTTTCCCCCCATTGTTTCCACTAAAGCCAAATCCAAATCTCACCTTTGCTTCAGCAGAAGGGCTCTGGCATCTTCCTGAGGGTGCAGGGTTGGTTTGGAGGGTGATGGTTCCATTATTCTGTTGGCAAATCAGCTCAGTCGGAGGCTGTGTCGGGCACACGAGCCATGGTACATACAGGGTCAACTGCTCTTGGCTCCTCAGCTTTGCTCTCCTGCCTTCTCTGCTCTTTCTAGTAAATCTGCCTTTCTGAGCCAGCACATTCTGGGTTGCCAGGTCTGCCTTTTGGAGTCTCAGCTACTTGAAATAATTATGTTCTCTGGGGTCAGGTGCTACCACATCTCTTGCACTGTAGAGGCGAGTGAAGCTCTTCTTGCTCCTCGTTACCTGGTTTGCCAGAGTTTTTATGAAACGTGTTCCTGCCCAGTCCCATCATTCTTGGACTTTGTTACAGTTTGTTCAATGGGAGTGAAAAGGGAAAGAAAAAGAGGAGGTGAAGGAAAAAGGAAGAAAAGAGAAATTGGCCCTCGGCTGAGCTATGTCCAGATCAGTGAACAGGGAGAAAATTTCATTGTATGATTCTTTAAATGGATTTAAAAGCAAGAGAGGCACTTGTTCTGCATCCCTACCCCCTGACAAAGGGTGCACATGTGACAGCACCACTTGCTAACAACATTTCTCCTGTTGGGACGAGCGTTTTCGGGTGGGAAATGCGAAATACCGGCTGCGTTTCACACCTTGCCAGAAATGCACATTTCCCTGGAAAAACATATCCTTGCTTCTGGTTTTATTTGGGCGATTTGAAAAGGTGGATTTCAGAAGCCTAATTGAGCATTCTCTGTCTCTGTGTACATTTTACACTTGGCTTGGTGAGAACAGAGGCTGGGGCTGCTCAGGCTTCCTTGCAGTTTAGCTCCATTTCAGCCTCTCGGCCGCTCGGAAGGTGATGCCACGTTTGGGTCTCCAGCTCTCCAGGAAGGCTCAGCAGAGAGGTGGAACCAGCTCCTAGAGGCTTGTTCCTGAAAGGTGCCTCCACTTCTAAAATGAATAACTTGCCTTGCTTGCCACAAGATCCCCCACGAGTCATTTTTCTGACCATTTTACCCACTTGTCAGCTGGAAAATCTTATTTCCTCAACAGTCCCGCAGCTCTGCTGGTGTTTTCCTATGAATTCTCACTTTAAGAAAAGCCCTTTGCCTAAGGTATCTTATTTCCTACCCTAAATTTTGGGAGACTTCATGTCCTGTTTGAGTGTTGCATTGCCAACCCAAGAAGAGCCACCATTCAAAAATGGTTCAGGGGTATTTTTATAGTTATTCCGGTTTGCTACAGGGCCAGTGAATGGGTAATAATGGGGAATAAACACCCAATATTGATGCACGTATGTGTCTGACTGTGATCTTGGGAATGATTCTCACTCTCCTCCTTGCAGCCAGCTGCAGTTTTGGGGTTTGCTTCAACGGTGGGAATTGCATAGAGGGATCTCCCCAGCTCTGCCTCTGCTCCGCTGGTTTCCAAGGGCCTCGCTGCCAGTACGGTAAGTGCAGCCTTCTCAGATTCCTCCTTTCACTCTGAGTTGGGAAGGGGGAGGATAAAGAGTGAGGGATGCCCCAAGACTTTAATCCTGGCCATTGTTTTATCTGCAAAACTCCAATAATCTGCTCTCTACTTTCTTTGGCACCGTTTGCAGTGTTTGGGGAACTGGGATGTTTGGAAAGGAAACACTTATCGTGACTTGCTGTGAAACGTGGCCCCAGCTCTGCCATGGCCTCAATCCCTGGCTGCCAGCAGCAGAGGGATTTGCTGGAACCCGAGAAGGAAACTGATTAAAGTTGGGTCAAACAAAGAAACCCTGAGGTCGTGTCCTGTGGAGTGGAGCTCAGCCCGGAGCGTGGCCATGGGCTGCCACATCGGCTCTGACTGGCTGCATCACTGGTGTCTTTGGCTGGGCTTTATTTTGGGGCTGCTAAGCTTTATTTAATTAACCTGCCCGCAATATACAAGTTCTCTCTGGAAGGTTATTGAGCTTCCTGTGTTTGGTAATTCAGAGATGTTCTGATTTGGTAACATGAGAGTCTGCAGCAAACAACCACTGGGGGCTGGGATGGTCTCCAGGGGAAGGGAAAATGCCTCGTCCTGTGGTAGGGAGAAGAGGCTGAGCCTCTCTTCCCTCTGACTGCTACGTCTGCAAGGTACAGGGCAGTGGATAAGCTTTAGACAACACTCATTTATAACAGCAAATCGAGTAATACAAATAATCCATAAGTGTGTATCTCTTTCTTCAGAGGCATCTGGTTCCCTGCTGCTTCAGAACCAGCAGTAGGTATGGAGGTAGGGAGCTGGTGTGGAACAGTCCTGGGAGGAGCTGGGCTTTTCCCACCCAGGAGGGCTGGAGAGGAGCATTTTCTGCAAAGCCTGAAACCCTCCAGCCCCAGGGTGAAGGGCAGAAAGGTGACTGAAGTGTGTGTGTCTTAACACTGTATTTTAAGAGGGCAGACACAAGGTCCTGCTTCAGCTGGAGAGGAGGCACAAACCCCTGGTGACTGCCCAGACAGCCTGTTCCTGCACATTTTTCATGGTGCATCTGTTCTAAGGAACTTTAATTGCTCTTACAAAGTCCATTTAGAAGTGCTTAAAAGGCCCTTAAGTCACATTTAGATAATACCTTTGGAGGAGGAGGATTCTCTGTCAGATACAAACCGTAGCTTGGCCAAACCCTCCTTGGTGCTGTTGACTTCAGGCTCTGTTCAGTCCTTAATTACTCTTTAATAAGTGCTGATAACTGGAGTTAGAGCTGTGTTTATTACAGTCAGAGGCTTTCCCATCATTCTGTGATTCTGTGGTTGGTGTGTGATGGTTTAGAGTCCCCTGGCCCGTGTTCCAGCAGTGGCACAAGTTCTCAATTAGGCAATGAAACAATTGCTTTGGGAAGAAGAAAAAGACGTGCCCAGAGCCCGGGTGTACAGGTCATGAGCCTGTTTGCACGTTACAGGGTTTGCTAGGAAATAAACAGCCTTTAAGTGGCCCCTGCAATTTTTTTGTCATAGCTTCTCTCATACAAATTAATAAAATAAATGTCGGGTGTCTTCCTGCACAGAACCTGAGAGGTAAAAGCCCTTCCACATTTGGAAATATTTAGCAATTCCCACACTGATAATTGCTTGCAGCTTTGAAAATAAGGCACACATTGCTGACACCCCCAAATGTGGGGTTTTTTTAAAGGGAAATGACAGGGTTAGTTTGGAGGGAAGGAAAATACATCTGTGGTTGCACTGACATTACCCTCCTTGGACGAGGGACACGAAGTCAGTGCTTTGGGTCTATAAGGTCAGCCTGTGCCTGGCTGAGGATTAACTTTGATTTTGCTGCCATGTGAGGCTGGGGCTGCTGCTGAGCAGACAGCTCTGGGGGAGACACAGAAGGGTTAATCAGTGAAGCATTTTCCCCCATCTGGCACCTATAAAAGAAGCTATCCTGGCGTTGGAGGTGATGATGCCTTCTTGAGAAGTAGTTCCCCAAATGGAGCTGGGTAGCATTGGACTGGGATGAGTCTGGATGTCAGGATTTGGGATCAGGGCTTGTGATGAGGCTGTTCCATGACAACACCCTGGAGATAACCTGATGGGAAGGAGGCTGCTCCACCATATTCTGTGGTGTCCTTTGTCTCCCAGAAATCCCTGGGTCTGATCTCAATGGTATCACTTTTCTTTTCTGGAAAGAAACACAGGCGTGTTTGTTTTAGAGGCAGGACATTCCCTGTGCTGGCCAGACTCTTATCATACCTTTCAGCATGGGGTATTTTTACTGGCCAGCCTGGAGCAGCAGCAGCCCCGTGTTTACCCTGGCTGGGGAGCAGGGGGTCCCCACCAGCCTGGCTGAGCTGCTGTCCTCACTGCTCACCCCAGCTGCTGAGAGGGGGGATATCTGAGCTCTCCATCTGCATTAACTCCTCTCCCTTGGAAGGCAGAGCTCTCACTGGGGCTGTGTGAGCTCTTTCAGGTAGCTCTCCTTTGCCTGTCTGGGTTTCAACACCTTTTCTGCTGCCTCTTGCATCTCAGTGGCTTTTTGATCCTGTAAAGTGCTGTCAGTGTAGAGATTTCTCTTCTTTTCCCTCCTGCAACGTGGCATTGATGTGATTGTACGTGGGGCTTTGCTAGGGCAGCAAACCAGGGGTTTCTGCTGCACAATATTGGTGACCACAGAGGCTGAGGAAGCAGCTGGGTTGTCCCGAGCTCCTTCCTTATCTCCCCTGCCTGACAGATGAAAGGGTTGTCAATGGAGTGTTTGAGGCTTGATTTGGGCTGAGCCTCTCTTTAGGAGCTCCCTTCTTTGAGCTTGGGCACAAATGACCTTTCTGCAAAGGGCTGGTTGCTGGGAGGGAGGTGTTGGAGAGCCTGGGCTCTGCTCCAAGCCTGCCTGGGCTTCCCAGGGATCCTGGGACCACCCGAGGCTTGGGGGCTGGGTGAGAGCAGAGGAGCAGCTCCCGGGACCTCTGCCTGCAGGGGGGTCACACGTTGGTGGCCGGGACCCTCCAACCAGAGGATGGGGCCCATAGAGGCCGTTGTGATTTGCATCTCTTACTGTAAATCAGCTGCTGGGCTCCAGCGGGTGCTCCCTGGAAGCTCCAGGGTGGAGTGGATGGTTTCAGCCACACTCAGGCTACGGGGGCTCTTGTGTGGGAAATTTGCTGTAGGGACGGGCCCTTCCTAATTAGCCCGGCTGTGTTTGGGAGACCAGAATCTTCTTTAGCTCTGCACAAAGGAGAGGTCAACTGTAAGCAAGCAGGGCCCGTGATTAGTGTCTGCTTTTGCAGGGCCAGCTGAAATGGCTTTGTCACTGCTTCAGGAGACCATTATTGGCTCGCTCTTTACGGCTGCCCTCATTGCACAAGCATCTGACGTGCCCCCAGTGTTGTTTGATTGACTAATGACCCTGTTTCTGCTGCTAATCTCTCAGAGCTGTTCAGTTGGAAGCCTTTGGGGTGTGTCAGGGCATGGGCTGCCCGGGTGAGAGGGGTCTGCTGCAGCCTCCAGGCTGGAGGGAGTTTTCAAGGAGAAACAGCACAGCAAAGCACTTGAAGATGTTGAAGTCAAAACAGGAAAAGTTTTGTCTTTGGAAGCAAAGGAAAGCACCTTGTGGACTCTTCTTGGACCCAGGAGCCAGATGCTTCTTTGGGAGATGGGAATCTGGGAGCAGTGAGTGTGCACGTGTGGTGGTGCTGGTTTGGACTGGGATGACTCCCCTGCTCCAAGGGGACCCTGCTGCCCATTGCGGAGTGACAGCAACGAGATATTGTGTGTGATGGTTCATGGGTTTACAGTTCATGAGGCCGATTTAAAATCCATTTGTGGGATTAAAGAGCAGCAATTGTTCTTCAGCTGTCAGTTTATTGGAGAGGATCCACTGTTAATAATACCAGGGCTAAATGAAGCCTCCAACAGCCAAGAAGTACCAATACTTTTACTTTTATTTATAAACAGTCCCCTGATTCAAAGGTCGAGCCTTCTGCTGGGAGGGGAGAAGGGCCTGAGCCCAGGGGAGGTTTCTGCCCGTGCACAGCATCTCTGCCGGGGGGATTTGCTCTCGTTTTGGCTCAGGAGGGCAGTGGAACAAGGGCGGCTTGTGCAGAGCTCTGCTTGGTCCTGCTCTATCTGCTTGTCCATCAGCCAAACGTGAGGTATTTAATAGCTGGCAAACAGGTAGCGCTGGGCTCTTTGAAAGAGTTAGTGAGAGGAAACAAGCCAAGGCTATGGGGAGGTTTATTCGCTTAAAAATCTTCTTGAAGTGAGTTTTGAAGGAAAGAGAAAATGTGCTGGAGCTGGGGGAGCAGCTGGGGCTGCGCCCATGGAACAAGTCTCCTCACACGTCCCTCTGCAGGGTGCTCTGGGGTCCAGGGTCCTTCACAGGGACACACAACGTGGTGTTCACCACTGTGATTTCACAGTCTGGGTGGAAATGCAGGGCAGTTCATGAATAACTTCATAGTTCATAGGATCTGAGTCTCTAAAGGTGAACTGGAGTACAGCAAACAGCCCTTTGGATGTACATTATCACATTTAGAGCTGTCCAACTTCATCAAGCAGTGATGTAGCACGGGCAAAAATATTCCTGACACATTTGTTTAAGGGAACATGATAGCAAGGGAAAAGACCTGCTAGTTGGAGACTAAACTCTTCAGGGCTTTTGTGAACTTGAAATATGGCTTGCTTTGTTCTTTCCCTGCTTTCCTTGGGCTGAAATCAAGAACTAAGGATTTCATTATCATTTAAAAGAGATGATTATATTGGGTGAAAGAAAATGTATGGCTCAAGTCCCTCCGATGAGTTGTAGCCCTCTGCTTGGGTTTTGGCAGATAGATGAGAGGGGTTGTGTGGCTGACATTGCACAGGGCTGACATTTCCATCTACAGCTTTACTGCTCCTCACGTTAAAGGAAAGCTCAGAAAGAAACTGCTCATTGTGCCACCTGGAGAAGGCCAAATTCACACTTGTTCTGAGGGATTTGTGCCTTGGGCCAAGCCATGGGAAGGGCTGGGTGCCCTCTTCAAAATGATGCAAGTGTTCCCTTGGGTGAGGGTTGAAACTCCTCCCGTGACCACCTCCTGCATCACTGCAGTGCCAGCCCCGTGGTGAAGTGTCTGGGGCTCTGATCTCCCTTCAGGGGTTCCCATGGACGTTCCCAGCTGCCTGTGACCAATTAAAGAGGGGGTTGTGTTTGCAAACCCCCCATGGCTCGCAGGGCTGAGCTCAGGCTCTGAAGAGCTTCACATTTCTGAGAGCTCTGGAGTCTACCCTTGGTGTTTTCTTCTCTTAAACCATCTGTGCAAAGTCAGGCTGTGAGCACGGGGGTGAGTCAGGGGACGTTTATAGACGAGAAGAGATTATTTTCCAAGCAATGAAAAATACTCCAGACTGAAAATGGGCCACTGGGATCCCATCGTGTAATTGGTAATGGGAAGGATTTGAGACACGAGTGCCAAGTAGACTGAATTAGTGCTGAAATCTTGGACCCTTCCTGGAGAGGATGAGACCAACCCCCAGGTGTAGCCTGGGGCCATCCCAAGCTCATGGTTGCTCATGGCAATTTCTCGAAATGAGAGAAATTGGTGAAAATCAGGGGTGGGGGATCCACAGTGGCCACAGGCACCAGGGGAGGGTTCCAGCCCAAACAGGGGATTAGGGAGTGAGGGGAGGAGTGAGGCCAAGGCAGAGGAGAGAAGCATTGCTGCAAACCTTCCCGGGATTTCTAGAATTAATTTATACTTAAATACATAGTGGGTCTGTAATAAATTCTCGGTAGGTTATGCTTCCAATTTCTGGGTTTGGAAAGGTTGGAAAAACCAATTTTTTATTCCTTGTGTGCTGTGAGGGCTCTCCCTAAAGCAGAGTTCTCTAGCAGGTGATAACATCTCCTAAGCAGCCTCTGAACCCCCTTATCTCCACCTCAGCCACAGCTTTCCTCTGAGTTGTGCTTTGTTTGTTGTGTTTCGGTCTGTTTCCTCTGCGGTCTCAGTGCTACAAGGAAACTCCTGTGATAATTCAACAAACAAACAGGTGCTGAGATTCCACTCACTACAAATACCTCGGGTTTTTTTCCCTGGGAAGATGCTGGGAGGATTCCCACCCCTGAGGTTTAATTAATGGGAGGTTTGTGAGGAGGGGAGGACACTTTCTGTATCCCTGCTCCAGGTTCAGGTGCTGGTGCATTCCTCTTGTGCAATGCAGGTTTTTTCTTGGCTTGAACCTTTGCTGTCCTGGGCAGCTTGAACCCAAACAGAGCTGGTTGAAGGTGGAGGAGGAGGGAAATCTCCCCCTGAACAAATCCAGGGTGGCACCAGCCAGCAAAGGAGTTTCTTTTACTTTTTACTGCCAGGGATGTTACAAAATTCAGATGAAAAATGGTCTCTCTGGAAGAGGGAATCCTGCTCCTGAGATCGTGGCTCCAGGTTCAAAGAACAAGCTCGGGATGTTTGTGCCTCTGCAGCTCTTTGATCCCTGGGTTCCCGTGTGCTTGGCTGGGGTTCACTGACTGCAGCTGAGCTGTGGTTTTAAATTGATGCTGCAGAGCTTATATGTGTGTTTGCACGTGTGTGAATGGTAGGATGTCATAGCACATACATGGGTTATAGAATCATTTAGGTTGGAAAAACCTCCAGGATCAAGTCCAACCTTTGTCCAGCATCTCCCTGACCCTCAGACCATGTCCCAAAGCACCACATCTACTCATTTTTTGGACGCCAGGGGTGGTGGCTCCATATATATTGCATTTTAATGGTTCCTCACTGGAAACATGGAGATGATTTGCAGTGGGGTGACCATCCCCCTGACTGGAGAGTCCTGGCAGGAGTGGTGGGAGCTGGGAGCAGGCACATGGCAACTGCTGCTCAGCTCTGGAGCCAAAGGAGGGTCCATCAGCCCTCGCTGCTTTGGGGTGAGATTCCCCAGCCCCAGCGTGGCTGCTTTCCTCCCAGACTTGCTTAATTTTACAGGACTTCAGCCTCTCGTGCACACACGGACACATGTGCCGTTTATAGCTCTGCAGACGGGTTTTCTTTGCATAATTCAAAGTTCATGGGGCCTCTGTGACCCCCCTGCACTCCCATTGGCTGCAGGGCCACCTGTTGGACCCTCCAGCTCCATAAACCAGCCAAAAATCTGCTCTGGAGGCCAACAGGTGTTTCTGGTTTGCCGTCTGTGAGCGCACATTAACCATCCATCCTCCTGCCTCCCCGAGCAAATGAACCCTGGGCTGGATCTGGAAATCCTCCACCCAACCCCAGAGCAGCAGCAGCTCTGCAGGGGTGCCAAGGAGCCCAGCTCAGCTCCCCAGGCCAGACACTGGGGCTGCTGCCCTTCAGCAGCTCCCTTAGCTCATGAGTTTGTATTTCCCTTTGCATTTATTCTGGAATATCAGCTGGAAGCCTCTGGGACACCATCATACCCCTGACACCCTGTTAGGCAGGCTGGGCCAGCCCCATCTGCACTGTCAGTGCCACCAGTGCTGGTGGAAGCAGTTTTTTGGTGTTTTTCACCTTATAAAGTGCATCTGCCTCTCCTGGGTGCCTTCAGGCTGCTCAAAGGGGGCTTGTAGGTGGTGGAGAATTGCAGTGTACATCACTGGTCTGAGGTGGGACTGTGCAGAACACCAATACCAACAATGAAGCAAAATAGCCTGTGCTTGCAGACTGAAATAGGGATTTATTTTTTTTTTAGAGATAAGTGGCTTGCTTAAAGACTGGATAGATGGTTACCCGAGGTCCAGACCATCTCTTGGCTCATCTACCCCAGAGCTGGTTTGAATCATTGATAATGGAAGTTGGTTTATGCTGATTCATGGTCCTAATCTGATTGTCAGAGATCAAAGGGCCCAGACAATGTGATGCTGTGTAAGAAATGCAAGTGGTCAGTGGGATGCTGGGCTCCTTTCACTGCTTTGGGGATAGAGTGGGCAGGGGGTGAAGGGCTTTAGGCTGTTACAGAGCTCCCAGGGGATGTGGTGCTGTTGTTTTGGGGGGCAGGTTGGGTTTCACCCAGCAGATGCTGAGCTGATGGGTGCCAGATGTCTGTCATTAGAGGAGACCTCTCCTTACCAGCTGCAAATTGTCCATCTCTTCCTCTGCTGTACATTTACATCCTGAGAAGGCTGAATTCCCACAATTAACTGATATCTCAGATGTTATCGAGCTTCTCTTTAACTGATAAGTAATGGGGCTTGTGCAGCCCAAGCCAATCACACGTGGAAGACTCAAATCATGTATTTTGATTTGTGTTTGTTCAGGAGCTCAGTTATGATTTGCCTTTTAAAACTTGCCCGGAAAATTACAGTCTGCATTTAACTTGTAAAATGAATCCCTAGAAAACCCCAAGGATTTAAGTGAAAGAATGCCAGAGATGTTTTTGTACTTATGTGAGAATAAGCCCTGGCTTTTCACTTTGGGGGCTCTGGTGTAACAGATATGCTCTTTAAAATGCACGTTTAAAAATGCACATTTTTAAAGCGAAGAGATGGTTAAACAGAGAACATTAAAGCCATGCAGCCAGTCTGAGCACAGAATGGACCTGGGTTCATGCCTATGCATATCTAGAGATAGGCATAGAAGGCATATCTAGAGATAAATTCATTATGAAAATATTCATTCTTTACACAGGCTTCTAAGCAGGAGGAAACTGAGGTTTATGGGAGATTTCACACGTGGTGGTTGATACATCTCCATAGTACACTCAGTTTTATGAATATACCATTTTCTGGGGCTTTTGAAGTCATTCCTTCCTGCGTGTATTTCCTCAACAGAATATGCAGAAAATTATTTACTTTAAATAGTTTATAGTTTGGTTTTTATGTAGAAAAAAAGGTTCCTTGTGAGGAAAGCACTGACTGACTTCCCCCAAAATGTTCTGCTGCTGTTGAGACCTTCCTGCTTTGCCTGGCTCAGGAGGAGGGAGACAAAGGTCAGGCTGGGCAGGGATGGATGCAGGATGCTCCAGCAGCTGAGCTGCAGGAGATCAGGGAAGAAAGGACCCTGGTCTCTTTGAAGGAAGGGGCTCAGAGATGTTCATACCACCAGTTTCCATCCTGCAGTTGGGAAGGCAGCACCTCTCTGTGCAGCGTGCTGGCTTTGGCCCCTGGAAATGCAGCAGCAGAGAGGTGATGTTGGCAACGTGTGGGAGGAGCAGATGCAGTGAGAGGTTTGGGGGAACAGCAGATCAGGTGATTTTTGTGGTTTACAATGATTTAGGTGTTATCCCCTCCCACTCTGAGCCCTGCAGCGGAGGAACTCCTGGCTAAGAAATTCGTTATTTCCACCTCTGTTTTCCCCTGTTGCTCAGGATCTCACCTCATTAATAGTGAAGATTTCGGAATGACAAATATGTGGAGTATCTGGGTACCAGAGCTGTACAATAGAGCTCTGTGCACTCCATCCTCCTGCACGGAGGTGTTTGGTTTGCCCCTGATTCCATCAGCCTGTGACTGTCCCTGCAGAGCAAACGTCCTTGGTCCTAAACAACTGCTGCTTTGGGAGGGGGAATTTCGGGTTTAAAATGTTAAAGTTTTTTTAACTTGTGGGTTTAACAAGAAGCTAGTGGCAGTGACCCGTTCATTAGAGACAAAAGGAAGTGTGTGTAAATGTCTTTTGTGGCTTGGCAGTGAACTTGCTGAGGACAACATAAAACGTGCTCATTAAATGCATTGCTTTTTGTTTTCGGGGGCAATGTGATGTTTGTGCCCACCATTAATTGCCTAATACCAATTATGGCCTAAACAAGCCATTTGCTATTGCAACTTTTCCCATTTCTTTCTCAAGGTTCTTACTCTTGACACCTATTATGTATCTGGGAACGGGGCTGGATTTGCAGGGAACAGGAATAATGAGATCGGTGACCGATAGTTTTCCACAGAGCATCCTGGGCTCCAAACGTTGCTGCAGCTCCCGAGAACCTTACAAAATGCTCTTCCCCCCTTGGATGCTTTGTTGTATTGAACTCAATTATATGGAGACAAAGAGACTGGGAGAAGATGGTTTTTTCCCAGGGGCTTCCCAGTTGTCCAGAGCAGGACGATGCTGCCTGTGGTGCAGCCACTGGGCGAGAGAGCTGCTGAAAAGAGACACTCTTTGAGTTAGTGCTGGGGACAAGCCTGGGGAGATGGGGCAGGGAAAGGCTGTTGTAGCCAACTGCTGGGGTTGTGACCCTTCTACCCGAGATCACAAGCTCCCTCCTGGTATTTCAGTGCTTCTGACTCGGTTCCAGCAGGTTTGCTGGAAGCTGCAAGTCAATGCTTCAGAGCTTTGGAAGATGTGGGGTTTGGGATTCCTTTTTATTAAAGAGTGCTTCTCCTGGAGCCTCTTACTCAGATGAGAAGTTTAAACCTGTCTGGTGAAATATCCCATGCCTGTACCTCTCGTTTCTTACTTTGGTAGCAGAGCCTTCTCCTGTGTTGCCTGCCTGCAAGAGCAGGAGGCATCATGGGGTCCCTCCAGAGACAACGTGCCATGGGGACACCCAGCTGAAGACCACCGGCTGCCCAGAGAGCTCAGAGCTTCACCCTGGCACAGGCTCCTCAGCAAGAAGCAATTAATAACAGGACAAAGCTGCCGCTGCCCTTCACACCTTCATTCACTCAGCCTTGGCAGACACGGCTGTGAGCTCATGGAGCTGAGGTCACTTCAAAGATTTGGAAACTTTGAAGGAAGTCTCTTCAGCTCCTCTGTGAGAGGAACACAGGTTCTGTCCCAGGAGAGCCATCTTCCCGGCTTTCTGTGAAATGCAGGTTTGGCCATACAGTGGAAAACAAATCATCAAACCCCAGCCCGTGTGCTGGGCTCCCGAAGGGAAGCCTTGGACAGCCTGCCAAGTGCAGTAGATTTTTATATTGCATCCATTATACAACGTGTCAAAAAGGAATTCTCTCCACTACGGAGAGATATTTATAGTCCGTCAGGTTTTATGGCAGAAGTTGGGAGTCTAAGGTTAGTCTGGCTGAGCCCAGGCAGAGTGTTGTCTCTGGCTGTGGTGGGAGCAGGTCTTCAGAGCGTGAGGGAACCTCTGGAGAGCAAGAGCCTGGCTGGATGGTGTCACCCATCCCACCTCTCCTTCTCCTGAGGAAGACAAAGGGGAAACTTGCTGAAACTACAAATGAATTAGAATCATAGGATCATTTAAGCTGGAAAAGACCTCTAGGATCATCAAGTCTGACCTTCATCCCAACGTCTCTCTGACCCCCAGATCATGTCCCAAAGTGCCATATCTACTTGTTTGTTGAACCCCTCCAGGAATGGGGTATTTGCACAGATTCCAGTGAGGAAGGAGCAATCCCAGCAAGCCCTTTGCTTTTGTGAAGAGCTTGCAGACATTATTTTGCATCTCCAATAGGTTCAGAGAGACTTGTGGGAAGCTCCTGGTCACAGTTTCACTGGAAAGATCATCACCTTGTCTTGGAGGAGGCAGTGAGCAGGAATGCAGTTCTGTCACGTGTTTACCCAAGCTGAACCACTGAAATATCTGAGCTTCATTTCCCTCTTCTTTAAAAAAAGGAATATCTTAAAGAGCAGACAAAACCCCTTGGAACTTTTCATGGCACAGCCCATCATGTCCAGGAGCTGAGTTAAAAAAGACCTGCAAAGTTTATGGCCAACAGAAGTCAACTGACCCCGTCTTACACAACTTTATGTTCATAAAAACGTAAATCCCTGACTATGATATTGATTCGAGGCAATTTGGCCATTTTGTATATTTATGAGAAATTTAACAAGAGCCAAAAACGATAGCAGAGTTGGGATTGCTAAAGAGGGGATTTGAGATCGCCCCTACACAGCTGGTATGTGTGTGGGTGATAGCACTGAGATAAGCTGGACCTGTAATCTCCAGCCCTGGAACTCTCCAACCTCTACTTGGGACAGACCCTGCACGTCCAGCCAAGCCTGGGTGGATCTTTGTATGTGTGTGGTTGAATTTCTCCATCAACAGGCACTGCAGCAATGACTCGAGCACCACCCTTAGCAGCTACACCCTTAGCAGCTACACCTTGTGCTTGGTACTTACTACAAAAAAAAAGATGATAAAATATTAGAAAATACCAGATGCATCAAAGCATTTGAAAAACTCAACGTAAGCGGGTGACAAAGCTCAGGTGATGTCAGTTGGGACAGAAAATGATGGGAGAAAGGATGGGTGAGGAAAGCAGCCTGTGAAAAGCAGCGACCAAGTGAACATGGTGCTGGGGAAGCTTTATCTGAGCTCTGCAGGAAGCTCCTGAGCTGTGAGGGACAATCTGCTCCCCACAGCCCATGGCAGATCCCAGCAGGAATGTCCTCCTGAGAGGCTGAGCTCTTAGTTTTTAAAGAAAAGAGGTTTCCTGGTGGTGCTGCTTTATTATGTCTCTGTTGTTATAGGTCAGGAGGAGGTTGTGTGAGAGCTTGATGTGATCCATGGAAAGACATTGAGATGTAGATGGTGAGGTGGATGAGGACCTGGTTAGGAACTCCTGGAAGATGGGAAAATACATAATATATCCTATAATAGGAGTGCTTGTTATTGGGGGAATATTAAGTGAACTTTGTTAAATAGCTTGTGCCATAATGGCTATAAAAAGTAGTTTGGATTCTCAGGGCATCGCAGCTTTTGTCCCAGTGCAGCTGGTTTAATGGTTCTGTGTTACAGCAACTTGATTTTTAGAAAATATTTGTGCAAAGTTTCCTCTGGGAGGTGAATGGATTGAGTCGGGTGCTGCTCATGGTCCTTTTGAACTGCTGTAATTCTGTTAAATTTCCTCACGGCCAGAGGGAGGGGATAGAGCCTCTTGCTCTGCTCCAGAGAGGATCCTCCAGAGCTGGGGCTCTCCCAGCTCCTGCCTCCCCCTTCACTGGCGTGAGGATTTGTCCCACTGAAGAACTGCCACGTTATCCCTTTGGATAAAAATTATTTTATCCCTATTTTAATCACTTGTAATCTATATAAACTCTAGCAGTTTTCTTCTTAATTTTTTTTTTTTTTTTGTCAAACAAAATGCAGCAACTTTTGTGGGGTTTTTTTTGTCTTATTAAATCTCACTTCCCTACCAAAAACAGAAGGGAAATAAAAAGCTTTTGTAAATCTTATAGAGGTTTTTTTTGGGGAAAAAACCCTATTACAGATAGAAGCTATATGTGTGTGTATGTAACAATACTACACATGTAAGTGTGGATTCTGTTGGAAAAATTATTTCATGGGTTTTATTTATTTTGTGAGGATCCTTTCTAAGGAATCAATCTGGAATCTGACAAGGCAGCCACAAGGCTTTGGTGGCTTGCAGGTTGTGAGCTCTGGGCACCTGAACCATCCACTCTGGTGGGTGTTTAGGAGAGTCAAGCACCCAGCCTGGGTATGGCCACTGCCCTACCAGCAGGATGTGACAAAACCCTTCTAGCCCTGGAAATCCTGACCATGAAGGTTCAATCCTTTGCTCCTCTGACCCGGTGCTTCCCCCAGAGCTCTCTGTGCATCCAGCTCACGCTCGCAGCCCTACGTGCTGGAGAGGACAAAGGCAGGTCCCGGGCTCTGAAATGCTCAGGAAATGGAAATTCTCCCTCTGCAATAATAAATAATCAGGCCATTAAAAATTCTTTTAGGAAAAGAAAGAGGAAAAAGCTGATGCTGGGAAAAGGGAAGGCTGCAGTTTCTCACTGGACAGCAGGACCAGGGCACCCGCGGCCGCTCGCCCAGGTGTGGAGCAGGACAGATGGGTTCTGAAATAACCAGATTCATTCTCCTACTGATCTATTGGATGTGATAAGCACCAGTGTGAACACTTGGGCTTGGACACCCGTTCTGAAGCCAAGGCTGGCATTGGTCCTGGGGACCTGTCCCCTGATCACCATAGGAAATTCAGTTATTACCCACTACTACATCTCTCCTGCAGCACTTGCCAGGGCTGCCACCCTCAGCTGGGAAGAGCTGGCAGTGGGACATGAGAAAATCTCCTGCCAGCTCCTCTCACTCACCACATTGGGTGATTTTGCTCAATTTCAGGAAATGAAGCTACATAAAAAAATACCTACTGTGATGGAGAAGCAGTTGGCACATGGACAGCAGAGTTTGGACCCTGGTCCCTCTCTGCAGGGAATTGCAGATGTGCAGATGCTGAGATGATTTGTGTGCCCAGAGTGCACTTATGGTCCCCAGAATAATGTACAAAGACGTTCCTTTTTCTATCAGGGGTCACATTCTCTGCCTTGAGCCCCCCAGACTGTGTGTTTTCCATGGGGAGATGACTCCAGCACTTCATGGTGTGTTTTCTGGAGAGGGGCAGCCCTTGTTCAAGGCAAAGCCAGATGCCACCAACCCGGGGCCTCTTGGCATTTAAAGTTCCTTCAGGCCCTTTTACAAGGTGCTGTAAAGTCACTTGACAATAGGCTGTGAATGTTAATGGTCTCTTAGCCCAGAGGCAGATGGAAAAGTGGAGGGGTTTTTGTTATCAGTTTAAGTGGATGGTTTCTTTCATGTGGGAGTGTGTAACCTCCATAAATAAAATACCAGATGTGCTCGAATCCTGCTTTCCTTAAAGTGACTTAGGGATTCCCATAAAGAACAGGGATACCTGCTATTATCACTGTTTTATTTCCAGCCTTTCCTGGCAAAAGGTGTCAGAGGGAGTTTTATGAACAGATTAATTGAAACCAAGTTTTGACAGAGATCTCGTAAGAAGTTTCATATTGGATTTATTGGCATTTACATGGCACTTCAGTAAATGTGTGACTAAAACTAAGGGAGGAAGAAGCCTTTCCTGGGGGAGCAGGTTTCTGGGAGCTCCTTGATGCCCACTGTGCGTGACCTTGGAAATCAAGTGTAGGTGGAGCCTGTGGCTGTGGTTCGAGGCGACCCATACTTGGTTTCAAGGGTCTGTGGGGAATCTACGAGTGAGCAGAGCACCCAGCACCCTCCAGCTGCCTGCTGAGTCCTCTGCCATGGACGTGTGAGTGCTCCAAACACCAACCCTTCATTGTGGAGGCTCAGATTGACTCCAGTATTCACTGGAGGTGCTCAAGGCCAGCTTGGATGGGGCTTTGAGCAACCTGGTCTAGTGGGAGGTGTCCCTGCCATGGCAGGGGGGGGTGGAACTAGATGATATTTAAGGTTTCTTCCAGCCCAAATCATTCTATGATTCTGTTCTTGGACACTGACTTCTTTTTTGTGTGGAAAATCGGCCAGTGCAGATTAAAAGTTACATTTTCCTGGTAATATGAACTACAGGAGTAATCTGGACACAGAAATGGATGGTCCCATGGAGTCCTGCCTCCAGTCCCCACTGAGATCCTGAGGAACCTGCAGCAGCCTGGTTTCCACAGCCCCAAACACTTTGGGGTGATCGTGCACCTGCAGCCACATTCCCAAGCTCTGCTGAGGCTCCTTGTGGCCGTTTCACACGGTGCTGTTGGGCCACACACAAGTTTCGTGCTCTTCTCTTCCCCAGGATTGTCTTGTAAAAAAAGGTGTGATGTCCAAGTGAGGATCAGGGTCTCTCAGGCTGGATTTGAATTATGGCATTAGGACAGGCCCAGGACTTTGGCCAGGATGACACACGTTGGATCCCCTGCAAGAAGGATGAAGGATCTGCAAGGGCTGCGTGGCTTCGGTGGGAAATGGGAACTTGGCCCTTCCATGCTCAGACCCAAGCCTGGGCTCCGTGAAGGAATTCCAGACCTTTCAGTGAACTTGGGCTGAGCTCTGAGTTTGTCAGGAAATATAAGCCCAAGAAAGCTCTAGGCAGGATTGATGCTGTAGCAAGAGAAGGTTGATGTAAGGTGGTGATTTGAGGAATACATGGTCCATGGGCCAGGTTCAGCTGGATCCTGCTCCCGCTCCTGCAGCTCCTCCAGCACCTGATGCACCATTAAAGGAGGGCACTGGTGTTAGGGTGGCAGATGGCACACATGCCCCAAATCTTCAGTGTAAGCCAGGAGGGTGGAGTGAGGGAATGCTGCAGCCCTCACACCTCTCTAAATGCTAATGGGTTGTTCCAAAGATACTCGACAGCCTCCAGCGAATGATATATAACCTTTCATCCCGGGACGAGTGGCTCCAGCACAGCTGCTCCTGGTTAGCTCCCAGCTCCAGCAGCTTCACCTTTGATTTAAAGACCAACCTCTTGGCTGGTGGTGAGAGCTGATGTATGGCTGCCTGGCAGAGGCAAAATAAACCTCATCCTTCCCTGCTGGGGGGTTCCTACAGCCTCAGGGTATCCCTTGTCCAAAGATCTTATAACTCAGCCCAAAACTGATGAGAGCAAACTAGTTGAGCTCAGCTGCTCCCCCTTTCAAAACCAGGATGGGCTGTTGGTATCTCAGAGCCACTTTTCTGCTGTAATTGGCAATTAATGCTCTGAAAAGCAGGGGAAAGGAGCATGCTCTGGAGTGTGGGTGATTTGGGGTTAGGAGAAGCTGTGGGGAGTGAACATGATGCCTCCCAATCCACGTCCTGGTCAGTTTGAGGTCAGGGTCAAGGTGGAGGAGGTGGACAGACCGGGATGATGCTGGAGCACTGGTGAGTTGGGAGATGAGAAAAGCTCCTTGTTTTATTTATTAATCGTGTGTTTCAGTCAGGAGGAAGGAAGTGTCATAATGCCTTGATAAATACAAGCTCTAAGAAGCTGAAAGTTGTGTTTGCAGAGTTAACCACAATGCTTATTTGTACAAAGAGCGAAGGCAGGAATAAATCCTGCTCTCAACGTGTCCTTCTGGGGAAACAGGGCTTGGGGAGAAGTTGCTGAGATTGCCTCTGTTGAAGAGATTAAAGAGAACTTTGGAGAAAAGCTGCTGTTTAGAAATAATAATTAAAAACCCTTCAAACATGCCAGAATTCAGGTGTATCCAGGGCATGCCCAGCAAAGCTGCAGAGCCCTTGGAGCTCAGGGACTGACTCCATCAGTCTGCAAATGGTGCAGCAAAGCCTTTTGGAAAGCCTGGGGCTGGTTTGGGGCTTTGCCCTGGGTTGGGTGACATGGAGCCCCGGAGGGGGCCCAGGGAGAGTCCAGGTTTCCAGCTGGAGGCACCTCTGAGGTTCCTGCTTGCCTGGGTGGTTGGTTTGTGTTTGTTGTCCTCTGAAGCACAAGGTGTGAGCCCCACCGTGCAGAGCACACCCAGAACAAACATCTGCTCAGATCCCTTCAGAAATGCAGCTGCTTGCTCAGACACCACCTGACACAAACACACCTCGTGCTGCCCACGCTGGCTGAGCTCCGTGGGGCTCAGATGTCTTCCCTCTCCCTTTATGGGTCCTGTCTAATCCTTCATAAGGTCCTAGTCTGGATTTATGGCCTCAGAAAGGTCTTTGCAGCCACAGATTGATGCCATAGGCAGAGCTTAAGGGTGTTGCTGTGTGAGAATGAGGATGAGCAGGACCAAGACAGACAAATTTTGGACCAGAACCTTCTCTCCAGTGCTCCTAGCAGGCTACTGGCACAGTGGAAGGACCTTCACACTGATGTATAAGCCTTTCTTACTCCTCTGCCTTGCCTCACTCAGCACGACAGACCCTGCCCTGCCTCCACTGCCCTTTTAACTCCTAAAATCGTGGTTTTTTCAGCCTTCTCTAAGTCTTACAGAATCCCACATGGCTGCATTTCCTAATCCCCCCTCTGCTCTCCATAACAAGTCAGTGTTTCTTTGGTTGCCCAATCCATGTGTCCAACCACCGAGGGGAATAAAACCCGGGTGATGATGGTTATAGGAACAAAGGGCAGAGCAGGAACAAGGGTTTTCTTTTGTATTTGTGAGTGTTGCTCAAAGCACTTGGAAATTGTGTTTTCTTATGGCATGTAAAACAGAGTCTGTCTTGTCACCTGCTTGTGTGGCTGCCAGAGCTGGCACCTATCCCCAGAGCTGTTCACAGCACATAATATATAGAAATCTTGCCAGATCTTTGGTGAAAATAGGAAAGCCTTTAACTGATGAGCAGCTACTTTCCAGAGCTGGTTTAAAAACTCTTCCTCCTACAGTTGTGACAGTAACACACTTTTCTTCAAACAGATGCTGTATTTAGGCAGGTATGGTGCATGAAAATCAAATTAAAATACTTTTAACCCCTGTCTTGTGAAAATCCATCACCAGAGATGGGGAGGGCTCAGATGGGAGCCTCCTGCCCAGCTCCTGGTGCCCTGTCCCAACAAAGCCTGTGGAAGGGACCGTGGCTCTCCCAGCACTGGCAGGTTCCTGCCGTGGGAGGATTAAGTGAATGTAAACCCTGGGGGATTTAGTTAAGCTCTGGCAGGTGTTAGGATTTCAGAAAAGTCAAACAAAACTTGCACGGTCTGGTGTGTCAGGAGTAGCTGGGCAGCTCCGAGCCCAGACAGGACTGAATTAGGAGAAGCTGAGGGAATTAAGCAGTGGGGCCCTTTGATCACACCAGCCTTGTTTTGATCACTGTCCTTCTCGAGCTCTGTTCTTGGCTGGTAATACACTTAATTCCTCATGACTCGAGAGCTTTGTGTGCTGCCCACAGACACCTTTTATTGTTGGTGTTGGGGGCGTGAGCCAGGGCCTGGGTTATGTGGATAAAGAGCATCACTGCCCAGGTGCCTCTGCAAAGAGCTCTCTCTGCCAGGGGAGCTCAGCCGGGCTCTGGGCTAAGGGATGAGGGGAAGGGGCTGGTTCCCAGCAGAGCTCCAGCTCCTCCAGGCAGGCAGGAGAACCAGGCTGGGTCTGCAGTAGCAGAAGGAAATATCCAGAGCACAGTGTGGCTGAAACACGTGGTTTTGGCACAGACACAGCTCATTATTCTTCCATCCAGACCAAGCGCCTTAAACCAGCATTTATCTCCATTTTCCTCCTTTCTTTCAAGAAGGAAATGCTTCTTTACAGAGCAAAAAAAAAGTAGCTTCTTGAGCATAAATGCATTTTTAGAGTGCCTCGTTTGGTGCCAAATGTCAAGGAATTGCCAACAACTGATAAATCTTTCTGAAACCTCCTCATGTATTTCACGTGTCTAACTCCAACTTGGCATCCCCTAAGCTGGGGTTGATTTTGATCTGTAGCTGAAAATAATAGAGCAGCCTAATGCTGATACAGCCCAAGGTTTCCCCCTCACCAATCTCTGTTCCCTGGTGCTCCTGGGCTCTTCTCTGCAGGTTTTGCAGATTTCAATCCAGTAGCCTGGGGTCATGTACCCAGGGGGTGTGCCAAGGCTTGGGAGCCTGGACAACTTGCACAGTCTGTTTGTTTTGGACTAATTAAAGTAGCTATCGTGTATTATGGTGAGGTGTGAAAATGCTTGAGTGGAAAAAGCATCTCCAGGGCTTATTAATGGCTTCCAGATGGGCTTTGGGGAGGGGGATGCTTCAGAGGTAGAGGGGAAGGCGGCAGCTCTTTTGAGCCCCCAGTTGTTAAAGCCCTCGGAGCTGAACTGAGCATTCAGGGTGTCCCTGGAGCCTTCTCTTCTCCAGCTCTCCCAGCAGGGGGGTTCCAGCCCTCCCAGCATTGCTGGGGCCTCCTCTGGCCCCGCTCCACCAGCTCCATGTCTCTGCTGTGCTGAGGACTCCAGAGCTGCCCCAGCCCTGCAGGGGGGTCTCCCCAGAGCGGAGCAGAGGGGCAGGACCCTACTGCCCAGTTGTGCAGTACCCAGAGCTCACCCATCCCCTTCTCCTCTCTTCCAGACGTGAACGAGTGCGAGGTGAGGAACGGGGGCTGTGAGTCCCAGTGCTGCAACACCATCGGGAGCTTCTACTGCAAGTGTGGAGCGGGGCTGAGGCTGGCCCAGGACGGGAAGACGTGCACAGGTATGGCCGGGGTGCAGGGAACCAGCCCAGCCCCACAGCCAGGGCTGCACCCGGGGGGGCTGTGCAGGAGACACCCGCTGAGGAGACATCCTGACCATGGGTGGAGGAGAGGCTTTGGGTTTGCCCTCTCCTCTCATACTGTGTGTGCTTCTGATGATGTTTGGCCACCCAAAGTGCTCTCTTCTTGCTGTGTGCTTAGATGGATCAGTGATGGTTGTAGGAGGATAGAAGGATAGGCCTGGATAGAAGGGACATGGTCAGGGCGAGATCTTGGCCCTTTTGAAGTCAATGGCATTTATTTCATTGCCTCAAAAAAGATGAGACTTCTCCTTTGGAGTTTGTAGCATCGTGTTGTTCCCTGTCTTCCGTTTTAAATCTCCTGCTTTCAAACCGATGTGGAAGAGAAGACACAATTTGTTTGTAAAATGCAAATACTAGATGGGATCTGTATGAAAATACTAGATGGGACCTTTTAGTACTTAGAGGGGACCTGTCAGAAAGATGGGGACAGACTTTTCATCAGTGCCTGTTGTGACAGGACAAGGGGCGATGCTTTGAAACTAAGAGGGAGATTTAGACTAGAGAGAAGGGAGAAATTCTTGATGCTGAGGGTGATGAGAGCCTGTCCCAGGTTGCCCAGAGAGGTGGAACCATTGCAGGCGAGGTTGGCTGGAGCTCTGAGCAACCTGCTCTAGGTGCAGATGTCCTTGTGAGTGCACAAGATGACCTTGAAAGGTCCCTTCCAACCCAAACCATTCCATGATGCTGTGATTCCATGATACCCAGAACAAGTCTCCTGTTGTGTGGCCATTCCAGCCACCCCAGTTTGGGTCCCTGAGCGTGTTCCCCATCCCTTTCTCCCTGAGCATTATTATCATCTGTGCAAGTGCTGCCAGCTCGAGTCAGCTGGAGCTGAGCGTCAGAAAAATGCACAAAGCTATTTTCTTATCAGAGCCAAGAACAAGATAGAGGTTTTTTGGAGCACATTGCAGATCCAGGGCTCTCTGGCAGCGCCAGGGGAAGGCACCTTCCCTGGGCTCCTACAGCCCACACAGCTGGAGCTCATGGGTTCTCCACCTCCACATTGAACCCTCTGCTGGGTGTCGAGTGGTGGCTTAGGCTGGACGTGGCTTTGGGGTGGGATTCTTGCCTATTTGCAGCACTGGCTTGCTTAGCAGAGATCCAGAAAGTATTCCAAATAATGAACAGAGATTGCTGACAAACTGGGAAAGAGTCATTTCTGTGGATATTGGTTTGGACACCAAAGAATCCTGCAGAAAAATGTCGCTCTCTTGCCAATTTGGTACATTTGTCTTGTTTTGTTGAAAATAACTGAAAAGTATTTCCTGGCTCCGTACCACTGTAGAGATGTGTGAAATAAACAGCTCTGCCCTTATCTTAGCCAAGCAAAGATATTTTCAGTTTCCCCAGAATTCCCCTGGTGAGGATTAGCTGCTCAGATGATTAAGAGGTTCAGGATTTTAGTGGAACAAACAATCCTTTTTTTAAAACTTTTTTTTGGGGGGGGAACAAAGTGAATCCCTTTGCATATATTCTTGGAGTTATTTGTCATTTGTCATGCCCCCTCTCCTCCTTGTTGCAGTGGGGATGGTGCCCAGCTCAGTCCTCCCCTTGGCCAGGCTCAGCGTTGAGGGCTGGGGCACAGTCGGCGCCATTGTCCTCCTCAAGGTCCTTGCTTGTGTTGTTCCATCACACACACAAAAATAACACGAGAAAGATTAAGTCCTAAATGAATTGGATTAGAGTTTGCATTGAGCTGCATCCCTCCTGTACTCCCATTTTGCTCCAGTATAAATCTCTACACACCAGCAAGGTGGGTGTTCATCATCCTGTCCTCGGTCTGCACTTCTCCATCAGTCTCACTTCTGTGGTGGGTGACCTGCTGTACTCACCACTTCTGACATTAATTGTTATTCTTGCAATGGACAAGAAACCCTTTCCCAATACCCCGAGTGCTGCTGCATGTCTGGAGAAGAGTGGATGGGATTAGATCTGTTTGCACAGAGGGGGAGTTGAGAGAAGACAAAAGGCTCTGATTAATGTTTCCAGCTTGCAAAATATTCAGCTTTTCTTGATCAAAGTCCTGATGGAGCCTGAATAAAGCAGCCTGGGCTCCAAAACATGAGGTTAGATACTTGGAGCCCTTTGCTGCCTGCATGTTGGACAGGAAGGTTTGGCCCTTGTGTCTGTCCCGAGGGTGGCCCGAGGAGACAAGTGGTGGGTTCAGGGGCCAGCAGTTCACTTGCTCACCCCTGTGACTCCACTCCTGGCTCGGGGTGATGTCAAACTGGCCTCTTCAGAGCCCTTCTCTTTGAAGTGTCTGCTAAACAAATAGCTGTGCAATAACATCAGCAGGATGCTTCATGTGCAGAGGCAGAAAGCTCCCAGGACCAGGGTTTGCTTCTAAGGTAGGACATTTTGAAGAAAATTTAGTCTGGGGTACATGAGGACTTCCCAACCCAACTGCTCTTACAAACAGAGATGTTGTGGCTCAGGCAGAGCTGTCTGCTTTTCCTGCCCAGAACTGAAGTTGTGTTGATTCACTCAGGTGAAATATCTGAACTTTCTGTAGCCTGCTTAGGACAAGGGCATCAGCTCCAAAATTAAATGAAAATTCACGTTTTGGCTGGATTGTGTGTAGTAAGCCTAGTTCAGCAGATGGGGGTCTCCATTCATTTAATTCCTAGATGGTATTTCCCTTGGGCACACTTAGAGGGGTTCACAGATCTGTCTGGAATACATCTCAACGTGCAGCCCATGGCTGGGATGTGTTAAATTTCCTGCACTGTTTGTTCAGCTGACTCCTCACCAGCCGAGGTTACAGCACGTGGACAGAGCACCCCAGCTGCTCATCCCTGGACTCGAGATGTCATGGCTGAGCAGGCTGGGATTTGAAGTCCCTCTCAGTGTAGACAGGTAGATCCAGCTGATGCCAAACTTCTGACCTCAGCTGGGAAATTATCAGGAGTTCACTCCCTACTTTTGTCTCCTGAAGCCATGATCCTCTGTTAGATGAGTGGCCTTGGTTTGGGGTTCACCTTCAGCTGCAGGAGGTGAATCTTCCTCTGTCAGCTTCTGAATCCCTCCGAGCAGATTGCCCTGGGACTTGTGCCAGACAAGCCTGAGCTTGAAGAGGAGCTCAGGGAAATGTACGTACCAGTGCCATGGGCCAGCTAGTCCAGGGGCTGTTACAGACTCTGTGCTATGGGAACCTGCCCCTCTTTAAATCCCCTTTGAAATGGATCAAGGGGAGCTCAGTGGCTTGTTTGAAACAAGCTGACTCGTGACTGGAAAGAAGGAGGAGTTCAAACCCTGCAGCTGGAAAAACGGAAAGCTCGTGGCTGTTCCAGTCTGTGCTGCTTCCCGAGCTTTCCTCTCAGATATTCCTGTAGTATAATCTTTGGCCAAGACTGAGGAATAAGACAAAACCTTGCCCATGGTAGCTCCGGGTAGCTGAGGGTGGGAAGCTCACCCTGAACAGGGTAGATGTCCCTCATGGAAGGGCGAAGCAGGGAGAAGATGCTGCAGGAGGAATTGTGCAGCTCACATCCCTGCATGATGACATATACAGGATTTGATGATCCTGGGGGTCTTTTCCAACCTAAATGATTCTGTGGTTCTGTATTTTCCCCTTGGCTACTCCCTTTTAACTGTAGAATCCTTTTTAAGATGCCAGAAGAAGCTTGGTTCAGGGGTTGGGTGATCCTCGGATGAAGATTCAAGCTCTCTTAGTTACCTAAATTTGTTGATCAATTAACTCCAGGACTCAACCCTGTGAAGTACAACATCACCAGCTGTGATTTGTTTGGGTTCTTAGAATTTACTAACACTAAGAATGAAATTCCATGAGAGTTAAAGGTCCAGTCCAGCTCAGTCCCTGTCTCAAGGACTCCTTGGGATGTTGATGCTCTCCCAGTTAATTCCCCAGGAAGCAGCTGTGATTTGCTGCTGGTTCCCCTGCTCAGAGCAACATTTAGTACTTAATCAGCTGAAGTAAATGAGGTGACAAGGAAGCTCGGGCTGGCTCAAACCTGGCCAAGCATAACTTATTACATAAGCAGGACTCAGTTTATGTTCAGGCCTGATGTGCTTGTGGTACATGTGTTACACCTCAGAGCCGTCTGGAGAGGTTGGAGCCTCTCATCGTTATTTATATATATTTATTTAGCAGTCTAAGAAAACATGAGGTTGAACGAGTTTGTCACATCATTTGTTGAGCATCAGCACGTACTGGTGTTTGTGCAGGGTGAGGAGCAAGGGCTCTGGGTCTGTGCCTGGGTAGGAGGAATTTCCAGGTCGTGGAGCCAGTGGAAAGGTCCCTTAGGTTGGTGCTTGTGGAGTCAGGGAGTCACTTGGAGAGCTGCGTGTGCTGTGATTCATCTGCATTCCAGGCAGGGATAATTCAATGTAGACAATGTCTTCATAACATCACTGAGCTGAGGAAGTGGGTCAAACCCACTTTTCATAGCTCTGAGGCAACATTCATTTTTGCTTGTCAACACCACTGGAAATTTTTACAGGAGAAGTGTCAGAAGTGCCCATTGTGATGGTTTAAATGTCACTGCTCCCAGGGAGTCTTCCTGAGGAACCCATCTGGGCCAGCAAGGGAAATTCATAATGGTTGGCAACGTGTGACTTTTCAATGGGTGAAGTGTTTGGTGGATCTGACAGTGGGTTCTGGCAGGATGGCCATGAATAACTGCACTCATGGAGGCAAAGTAATGGGATGGGACAGACGGTTCCTCATGGGCTTGGGGAGTGCAGGTGGAATTTCTGGTGCCCCTCAGCAATCCCCCTCCAGCATCTCGTCTCCTCCTGTCCCTCCTCTGCCCCGTGTCCTCTCTCCCCAGTGCTGAGCATCTCCCTGGGGGACTCTGCTGTGTGTTAATGCCTGGGGCACATCAGCAGTTTCCACTGACTCTACTTTTGCAGACTTTCCAAAAATTCGCAGCATCTTTCAGAAAAGTTGCATTTTTTTTTTTCCACAAAGCAACCGACAAATTTTTGGGTCAGATATTTTTGTTCAGAATATTAATGAGAAGCATGTTGGGTGTTGCAATGGGTGAGTGTTCAGATGAGCTGAAGTGGTCCCTCAAACATCAGGAAGCTGCTCTGCAAAGGGGACTCATGACTGGATCCACCTTCCTTCAGAAACCACTGCAGCAAGAGCCTTAAATTGTTATTTTCCTCCTGGTTTCAGCTTCTCTCCGTGTTTCAAAATTTTTCATGGAATGCTATTCATTGCAGCCTAAACCACAGGTTTTAATTTGGAATTTTACTACAGCCAAAGAATACTGCTAAAACATCCCAAAGTAGCAGGCCCTGCTCTCCCCCAGCCCAACCCTGCGAGCACATTGTTTAAAAACATTCCAGAAAGTTAAATGAGGCTTTTGAGCTTGCCTCTGGAAAATCCAATAAGCTATTCTTACCTCTCATTTAATGAAAAAGGTAAAATAAAATTCTAGGCTCCATCTTACAGGAAACGGGAATATTGTGGTTTTCTTTGGAGCAGTCACGGTGGCTGTTCCTCATTTGAGCTCAGGTTTGCTGATGGAGGTTTCATTTTTTCCCCCTGCACCCGTCCAGGTGAGGGAAGCAGCTCTGCAGAGAAGGACCTGGGAGTGCCGGGGGACAGGTTGCCCACGAGCCAGCAATGGGCCAAGGGGGACAATGGTCTCCTGGAGAGTGTGGGCAGCAGGTCGAGGGAGGTTCTCCTGCCCCTCTACTCTGCCCTGGTGAGGCCACATCTGGACTATTGGGTCCAGTGCTGGGCTCCCCAGTTCAAGAGAGACAAGGAGCTACTGGAGTGAGTTCAGCAGAGGCTCTGGAGATGCTGATGGGACTGGAGCATCTCTGTGTCCAGAAAAGGCTGAGAGCCCTGGGGCTGGAGAAGAGAAGCCTGAGAGGGGATCTGATCAATGCTGATCAAGAGCTAAAGGGCAGGGGCAAGAGGATAGGGATAGACTCTTGTCAGTGGTGCCCAGGGACAGGACAAGGGGCAACGGGCACCAACTGGAACCCAGGACGCTGGGATTCTTGTCCTAGGAGTGATTGCTCCAGGGAGGTGCGATGGGAGCAGGGACTTGCCTGATTCAGGGGGAGAATGACGAGTTTGATGTAAAGAAGCCAGGCAGGAGCTCAGATGGGGGATGCAGAGGATGCAGGGGTGTGCAGGGATGCAGAGAATGCAGGGGGTGCAGGGGGCTCAGGGGGGTCCCGATCCCGGCTCTACCTGCGCGGGCGGGGCCGAAGGGCNCGCGCTCCGCGGGTTTCCCTCCCCTCCAAGCCTCGCTCCTTTTTTTTTCCCCATCTCCTGCAGCTCGGCACCTTTTCTTCTGCACCGTGCCGCGGGGCTCGGCGTTGTGCGGGGCTGGGGTTTTTTTGTCCGCGTCCCGCCATGGGCCGGGTCTGGCTGGTGCTGTGGTGCTGGGGCTGCTTGGGCAGCATCCCCGGCAGCGCTGCCGATCACTACTACCCCTACCTCTGGAGGAACTGCTACCCCTGCTACCTGGGCCGGGCGGGGTACGGAGCTGGGCTGGCCGAGCTGAGGACAGGTAGGGAGCCGGGATGGGGCTGGGGGCTCTGTGCAGCCTGGGGGGTGCTGCTGCTGCGGGGGGGGGGAACCCCGGGATGGCAGCAACCAAAGCCACCAACTGGGGTCTGCCTGGCTTTGTATCATCACTTTCTGTTATTACAGTCACAGGCTGCCTTTGGTTTGTTAGCCTGAAAAGTCCCTTCTGGCTGAGAGGGGAAGAAACTCTTGTTTCTTTAGGATAACCAAACCATCCTGGCTCAAAATAGCTGCTGTGCAATATTCCTTTAAAACCCAAATGCATGTGTTTTGTCAGGGTGTGTTGATTAGTTGTTTCCTCCGTTCCAGAGGCTCTCACCCTGGTCTAGGGCAATAAAGGAAATATGAGACTGTTTTATCATGACAGAAATCTGCCGTTCTCCCTGCGAGACTATTGGGGCTTGTCTGAGTGTTGGACTGTGGGGTTTTGTGAAGGACAGAGCTCAGCACCGCTCAGCCAGTCCATGGGTGAGAGGAATCCTCCGGCAGCAGTGGCTGGAGCTGGAGCTGGGCAGTCCATGGGCTATGCTGGGCAGAGGAGCCACAACTCAGAGTTTACTCCTCTATGCTGAAATGTTCAGACTTAGCAGCGTCTGTTAGAGGCAAATTCCCAGCAAAGGCATCTCAGATCTGTTGCTGTGTGGCTGGTGCTTGGCCAGCCTGAGTTTCCCACCAAGCAGGTGGAGGGGATGGAGTCGCTCTGTCCTCAACCTTCTGCTGGTGGGTCCCAGCAATGCATCCTCCTGTCCCAAAGCCAGGAGCAGTAACAGCCTCTGTCTGCTAAGAGCTGGAGCTCCCAGCACACCAGAAGGTGGACAATCAATTTCTGCAGTTGTTTCCCCATCTGTAAGGAGCAAAACCCCCAGAGGTTTGCTTTGGTTAGGTGGTTGGTTTGGTTTAAGAGACTTGCACTTTCAGGCACTGCAGGGAGGCAATAAAGACTTTTTTTGACACTTTCCACTATATTTTGTTGGACATGTCTGCGCACTGGCTTGTGTGTGATGGTAGATGGGGATGTTGAGTGAGGTGTTAAGTTCTGCCAGTGCACACACACATCCCTGTTTCTTCCTCTTTTTGTGCTCAGCTGATTTAGCAGATGAAGTTTGTGGTTGCCTGAAGATTTAGGAAATAATGGAGAATATGTGAAGTTTGCTAAAGAGTTTGGATGCTTGTGAGTCATGTAGACATCAAGGAATGCATTATCTCATCGTGAGATAATCCTAATAAATAATGCCCTGAGCAGTAGGTTATAAAAGTGATATCAGTTTATTTGTGTGATGTGCCAGACCTTTGGACACAGGGTGAGTTGCTGCTTTGTTATTTGTAGATCAGCTGTTTGTCTCAAACTCAGATTGTGTTTGAGGTCTCCATCCAACTACGTTAGCTCATGTGGTTTCTCCAAGACAACCTCATCCTTCCCTTCCCTGCTGCAGAATTCACTGGAGCCTGATGCTGCTCATCTCTGCTCCCTGCACACTTGTGGCTCCATCCTGACTTTGTGCAAGGTGCCTTCCAGCCTGCCAGGCTGAGGTGTTCTCATGTCATTTAAAGTGTCAGGCAGAAAAGCAAGGCACCTCCAGCCAGGCCTTTTGGCCATTCCTGCAGGTGCTCTGACCCTGGGGAAGAAAGTCATGTACCTACTGAGAAGTGTGGGATCTCTGAGCTGCTTTTTCCAGGAGCCTGGTTTTCTTTCACCTTCAGAAAAGGGGTGAATATCCAGACATTTGCAAGGCAAAGTTTAGGAGATAAGATAAATATATCTATCTTCCCCCCCAAAAGTTATGTGCAATACTCTTACCTAGTTGATGAAGAAGTAGGTGCAGATTACAAGAGAAAACAAACCCAGTCCAACCAGCACAGCCTTCAGCCCCACCCAGCTGAGAACACCAGAAAGAGACAAGAAAAAAGGTATTCTTCTCTCTTTCCATCTCTGAAAACAAGTGAGTTTTTGACGTGTTGCAGCATGAAATTCATTTCCTCTGAATGGTACCTTTGACAGAACCAGCAGCTGGAGGGGTGGAGGCTGCCTCAGATAAACACCTTGGTCCTCTCCTCTGGCTCCTTTGCAGCCCCTCACTCCCCAGCGTGCAGGGGGAGACCCCAAGGTACAGGCAGTGGTGGGGTGCAGGAGCTGGGTGGTGGGAAGCTGGCATCACGCCTGCGGATGGGAAGGTAGAGGAGATAATCCCAGACGTGTTGCTCGTCCTAAGCTTGGTATTCCTGTGGTTTTGACTGATGATTTTTTGTCACTGCTCAAGCTCCAACAGCAGCAGCAGGCATCCTCTTGAGTGTACGGTTTTTGTGGTACCATATGCTGGTTTTCTTTTAGTGCATCCTCATTTGCCACTCCGTGCAGCTCGTGCTCCTACTCAGCCACGGTTCTTCTGTCCACCAGCTGCAGGAGCAAAGCAAGCACAACAAACCCCCGTGTCTGCCTTTCCTCAGCAGGTTTGTTGGATATTCATATATAGAGGAGAACCAAGAGGTGTTTGGTGTAACAGTGGTGAACATTTCATTGAAGTCTTGAGTGCCTTAAAACACCTTCTGTATGCAAACAGTGCATTAAATCACCCCAGTGAAGGAGACCTGGTACCTTGATACTGTCTGTGATTCTCTGGAGTGTGTCAGGAATGAGCAGGGAGCATAGCTGGTCACTTTGGTTTGGTTGCATGGGTTCCATTAGCTCCAAACTGCCTTCCACCAGCAGGCACCTGTTGGTGTTTGCCTCCATGTGGTTGGCTTCCATGGCATGGGGACCAAGGGGATGTTCCTCTGCACAGGTCCTGCTCTGGTCACACTGCACAGGGAAGAGGGGTGAAGCTTGGAGTGGGTGAGCATAGCAGCAGGTCAGGAGCAGGATCCCTGCTTGTTGTTACGTGCTCCTCTGCTCCACTCTGAGTAAGACCTAATTATCAGCACCTTCCAGAGACAGAAATATGAGCGCAAATGAGAGCTGGGCGACTCTCCCACTGCTGAGCTTGCAGGCAGGAGAAGGTGAGCTCAGGACAAAGCAAGTGACTGAGGCAGAGCAGCTCCCTGGTAGGTTTTCACTTCATCAGATTATTGTAAAACTGATGGATGAGTTCCTGAAGTGCCTTTGGAAACGGCGGCTGTTGGGGACGCACAGGTAGTGTGGGGAGCCATGGGCACCTCCTGTGTGTCTAGGGGAGGCTGCAGAGGAGGGAATGCCAGCCCAGAGAACTCTGCAGAGCTCTGCAAGAGCCTTCAAGGCTTTCCCAAATGCCTGTTTGACCACAAGGTTAAACCTGGGGGTGTGGAGGCATTTTGACTGCCCCAAATGACCTCTGCCTCACGTGGGTCACTTGGATTCCAAGCTGAGACCAGCCTGAGGCAGGTACCATTTGTCCCCGTCCTGGAGGAGGGAGAGGCTCCAGGTTAGCAGAGGAAGGATGAGGCAGAGGACTTGTTGAAGGACCTGTGCATGATCAGGGAGTGCCCTTGACCAAAGTCATCTCCTTGCACCCTCCTCTTTTGGTCAGTGTTGTGTTTGTCCTCCCTACACTCGATTATTACTGCTGTTGCTCCACGTAGCCAGTATCCGAGGTCTGATGGATTGTTTCTGTTTGGGAAGAGGCTGGCAAGAGCATCAGGTAGTTTTTGAGTGAGCCCCATGTCCTTGCAGATGAGGACATGAACTCTGGTTTCCTCACACAGCAGGAGTTTCCCTGCCCCATCAGCCAAGTCCTGCTCCCAGGCTCTTGCTGGGTTGGTTTTGGGGTCTGTCTGTCTGGGCTCTGGGCAGTACCCTCTGCCCTGTCCCTGCCAGCCCAGCAGAGCAGGCACGAGGGCTCGGGGGGCTCCAGCGTGGCTCCAGGCTCTCGCTGCCAGCCACCCTCCTCGGGAGAGAAGCCCGTATGCTTCTAATTTTCTTTCTTTGGGATATTAATTCCAAGCAGATTCTGTCAGCTCTCCAATAGGAAAATAACCTCAGCGTGCCACAAACCGCAGCTCGCAGAGCGTCACATGGATTTGGGGGTCCTTGTGCTGCCAAGATGTGCACGGAGGGCAACGTAACCCCTGGCAGGGATGCTCTGTCCTGGCCTGGGAGGCAGCTCCTGCTGCAACCACAGCCCATCACTCCCCAGTTTGAGCACTGAAAGCAACTGGTCCTCACCAGAAAATGCAAACTCCATAGAGCATCCTCCCAGGAGGTGCCTCTTCCCTCCATGCACTCGTACCAGAGCTTGAATTTCTTGGGGCAAATTGCACAGTTGTGTTATTTCCAAAGACACAAACCCAAGATTTCTTGGGTGATGAGGCTGCTGCCCTCCCGCCAGGGGTGCAAAGGGTGGGAGGTTTTATTTTGGTCACACCATCGTGTGGTATGTGTCTAGAAATCCTTCTGTTACTGCAGAAGGAGATAAGGGAGGCTCCAGAAGGGAGAACAGGACAGGGAGAAGGTGATGGGTGTTTCTGTGTCGGGGTGAGGAAGGACCAGTCACTTCTCTGGCACAAGGTGGGACGGGGCAGGGGGGCTCCGGGGTGGGGACAGCCCCTCTGTAATTACAGAGATTTAGAGGGTGAAAAAGACAAAGGAGGAAGAAGAGGCATTTCGAGAGGAGATGTGTAATTACCCAGGATGAGTAATGGGGTGAGAGGAAGAAGTTTATTCAACACATCGCTAACTTTTTTGGATGGTAACTTCTCTATGGTTTCAGATTAGAGTTGAAGGAAAGCAGTGGAATAGTCATTTAAATTCAGGCCAAAAAAACTTTTATTACTCTCTATAAAATCTTCCCAAACCCCAGTTTTCCTGTTCTTGAGCTGAACTGAGCCAATTCTGTGTATTAATAGCTGATTCTGCCCATAGAGATGCTAAAAAAAGGAGAAGGAGATGTGGCACTTCAGGACATGGTCTGGGGGTCAGGGAGGTGTTGGGATGAAGGTTGGACTTGGTGATCTTGGAGGTCTTTTCCAACCTAAATGATTCTATGATTCCCTGATGCCAACACGCTGAGGGCAGGAGATTCCATCCTCCTTCCAGTGAGTGATCTCCTCTTGGAGCTGTCAGAGCTGGACATCCAGGTTCAGGCTTTGTGGGGATGCTGGGGAGCTGTAGGGTTGGAGTTCAGGTTGGAGGCAGGGTTTGCTGTCCTCCTGCACGAGTCATGAGCAGGTCCAGGGCTCCACAGCATCCAAACTGGGCAGAGCCTTTGCAGAGGAACACGCTTTGGTTGCTTTGATTCATGCCCCAGCATTTTTTCCTCCTTCAAAAGCTGGTTTGGATTTGGGTTACTTTTGGGAGAGCATCACTTGAAGCTTATGTTTCACCTCAAAAATCTCTACATTTTCCTTTCTTTAACAATTAAGTGCCTTGGAAAAAACAGGAAGAAAATACCAAAACCTTAAATTCCCAGAGGAGGAATCTCCAGTCCCCTGTATGAGGAGAGGCCCAGAAATTATCATTTTCTGCCAGGTTCCTGAAGACTTCAGGTACAACAGGGAGCTTTGTATGGCCCCTGCAGCAGGACATCAGAGGTCAGGATTGTGGGTTCACTGGGCATCACTGGGCAGAAAGGGCAGAGGAACATTTTCGTGTGATCAGATCCTTAGGTTTTAACTTTTTAAGCAGTGAGAAGCCTTCTAGTATAAAATATTCTGAGAAACCAGTCATTTTTTATTATTCCTGTGTATCTCAGAAACACGGAGTCAAACCAGCCCCATTGTTCCCACTTTCCTTCCCATTTCTTCCCTGGCCCAGTCCATTTACTGGCTGATTTTGTTGGCAATGAGGCAGATTCACGTAAAATCAATCTGATTACTGCAGAACTGTGGCCGTGGCGCTGGTCAGGGCTGAGCTTCTCCTTTCCCTGTGCTCCTGGGAGGACTTTGCCTGCCCCGGGTGGGCCAGGTGAGGAGGACGTGGGCGATGCTCGGGGCAGGGAGCACGTTCAGGCGCTGGGCAGGGGCGAGGCTGGAGCAGGTTTTGGCATCTCTGGCTTGCAAAGACATGGGCTGGGACAACGCCCTGCCATGATTCACCCAGAAACCTTCCTTTGTCTCAGAACCATAGAATCATTTACGTTGGAAAAGACCTCCAGGATCATCAAGTCCAACCTTTGTTCAGCATCTCCCTGGCCCCCAGACCATGTCCCAAAGCACCACATTTACTCGTTTTTTGGACCCCCTCCAGGGATGGGGACTCCAGCACCTCCCAAAACTGGACCCAGTGCTCTTAGTACCAGGCATTGATGAGGTGGTGCTGGTCCATTGCCCAGCTTGGCTCCATGTGGTCCTGCTGCTTGTGTGACCCACTTGGCTGTGCGAGAGGGAAATAGTCGTGTGTGAAGGAGGTGTCCTCACTAAATACTGAAGTGTGGAGAAATATAGACCCTAAAGCTCCTGGAGTTTTCTTCTCTGTGAAAAAGGAATTGCTGGCTGGCTTTCTGCAGGGGTGTCACCAGGTTCCCCCATCTGACTGGAGATGTTGGGTCCTTTGCAGGGCTGACAGGTCCCGTACGTGCACAGGCACTTGAGCAGCAGGGATTAAGGACAGCCCAGCTCTCCACAAACATCTCTGCTATTTCTAATCATAGCCATATGAAGGCATCTTATGTCTCAGCAACTTGAAATTGCCTTTGACAAGCTTCTGATACACATCTTAGTTAGCACCATGTCACTGGGCGCTCCAAACATTTTCACATTTCTTCTCACTTCTGGAAGTTATTCCCAGTGCTTCAAGGCAACTGAAGGTCTGTGAGGCAGGGAGGAATCTCCCTTTCCCTAACACGCTGCCCTCTCTGCTTTTGGAGAGTCCCTAATGAAATGGAGAGGGAATTTTTAGCAAGAACTCATGGGCTGGTTCCCGTTTGAGCTCTTGAAGGATTGCTCAGCACTTGGCAGAAGGTTTCTCTGGCTCAGGGGATGCCTTTTGTTCAAGGGCCTGCAGTTTACCCACAGAAATGGAGATGCACAGATTTTGCTGGCCTGCTGGGTTCCTCGTGGCAGGAATGGCCACCTTGGTTCTCCTGGGCTTGCTCTGCTCCTGGAGCTGGGAGGAGAGGGCTGAGGAGCACCCTTTGTGTTCTGCCCTTTGCATTTGGGTGCCCAGCTGGACTTCATTATGTTCTTAAGCATCATATAATTATGAAGCAAACCATTGCAATCGTTTTCTCCATCAGGGGATAAATAATCCTGTTTCAGGTTCTGTCATGCCCACTCCTCTGAATTTTTTTCCCTTTTTCTTCGCAGACCTTGACGAGTGCCAGGTCCACAACGGGGGCTGCCAGCACAGGTGTGTGAACACCCTGGGGTCCTACTACTGTGAGTGCAAGCCGGGCTTTCGCCTGCACACGGACGGCAGGACCTGCCTTGGTAAGGCTCAGTTCTGAAGTTCTTGAGATCTCTCATCCTTCAAAGCCCTTTTCCTACCTGTAGCTGCTGGGCTCTGGCCACACAATGTGTACATTGGCTCATGTGCATCCTCTGTGCAGGATGACAGTGATGGGAGGCCTGTCCCTTGGTCCCTCAGGATGCTGGTAGTCTTTTCTAACATGTTTTTATTACTGAGTTCTTACTGTTCTGCAGTGTGGACATGCACAGCGTTGACTTTGCAGTTCTTGAGTTTATTCTAGTTGAGGAGCAGCAACACCCAGTGCCTTGGTGCTTGTGCTTTTGCTATAGGGTGTATCAGATGTGGTGTTTTCAGAATATATGATCCAGATTGTGAGAAGGTTTGGGTCAGTCTGGACTTTCACCTCCCTGCGTGGTGGGACAGGCCAGGGGCAATAGGCACAGCTGGGTCTGTGGCCACAACAATCTCAGAGCCCTTGTCCCTGGGATGTTGGTCATGTGGCTGCTTGGCTGGTGCGTGTCCAGACGTTACAGTTCAGATGCCAGCTCTGCCTCACAGCTGATTTCTGGGCCGGTTCCTGCAGATGCTGTTGTTTGCGTGCCCCACGCTAGAGGCTCAGCGGGGTGGAGCTGGAGCCTGCCAGCATCTGCTGCTGCTGTTTTATTGAGCTGCTGCTCCCTCACAGCTTTACTCAACACGTTTTTCCATTTTTGAGGGATATTTTCACGCGAGTGGAAAGAATTCCTGGGCAATGGTCTTACAAGGGCCATTTGCTGGTTTTTCTCGAGGTATAGCCACGTTCCAGTGTTTACTAGACATGCCTGTGTGAGCCTGCTGCTCCAGCACGGAACATGTAAACGTGTGCTGGTGTGTAAGTGTGTACATGGTCTGGCATTTAATAGTTGTCTTTGCAATGTGTACTGCTCTTTTTTGTGGTGTACACAGATTCTGCCTCCTCAGCCTCATAGAATAAATCATGAGACAAACTGAACTAAGGGATGTTCTCAGCAGAGGGAGCCAGGGAAGGTGAAAAGATTTCCAGAGAAAGTATAAAAGGCAGTGGGATGGGGCTGGAGTTGGACATTAGGAAAAAGTTCTTTAATATAAGGATGGTTGATGACTGGAACAGGTTCATCACTGGAGACATTCAAGGCCAGGCTTGATGGGGCTCTGGGCAACCTGCCCTAGTTAGAGATGTCCCTGCTTGTTGTAGGGGAGGTTGGACTAGATGACCTTTGGAGCTCCCTTCCAACTCAAACCATTCTGTGATTCTATAGGTCAAGTCTTTTGCTGTCCAGGCAGCTTTCCATGGGTCAGGTCATGGTGACCCCCAGCCCTCGAGCTGCTCTCGCTTTCTGGGGTGTTTGTCACAAGTACTTGCAAGTGGTTCTTTCATTGCTTGCTCTACATAAATATTTACACTGTGAAGTCAGAGGCTTTGCTCCAACTTGATCTTGGGAATCAGGGGTTTATGAAGGCAGCATTCTTGATCAGTGTTCCCCAGCAGTGAGCATGGGGTGCTCTCTCAACACCCCCTCCCCTCACCCTTCCACCTTCCCATCTCAGGAGCCCTTTTCCAGCATTGCAGGGGAAGGGGAAAGTGTTTTTATTGATAAGTTTAAGGCCAGATGGAAGAGGGAGGCAGAACAATGCAGTTGAGTGGTGCACAGCAGCATGAGCACCCATCAAAGCCACCAGCGTGTTGGGGACCCGTCAGAAGGTGTCCCCTGGAGCAGAGGAGTGTCTCGGTGAGAAAGGAGGGACCATACCCTCCTTTTGTGGGGGTAATGAGCTAGTTGAGCTTCTACCAGGTGATGAAAACGAGCTGGCATGTCTATTGAATCAGAACAAAAGGAGTCATTGGACGTCCTGAAATTACCTCTCTTTATCCGAACCACATGGGCAGGAGCTGACATCTTCAGGTCCTTCTCCACTGCTTCAGCAGGGGGATGAAATCCAGTCCAAGGCAAAGAATTTCCTCGGAGCCAATTGCTTTTGTTGGCCTGCAGAGTGGGGAGATGGTCTGGATTAACACACAACATGTTTCTGGAAATTGTCTGAGGTTAGGATAAATCAGTTTGGGATTACATGATGGAGCCCTATTTATAATGAGAGCACTTCAAATGGAGAAACCTCAAATACAGCAGCAATTTCTATAGTGAACAGAAGGACTTTGTGTGGGCTTGAACTACGTCCGTGTGTGCTTTGTAGAGGTTCTCCATTTGCACGTGTTGCACGTTTTAGGAGAATTTGACCTTTTCTTTGTTTAGTGGCACATTTCTCAGAGCTGATGGGTTTGTGTGACTCTGCAAAAGGGAATGTCGTGCTCAGTTCTAGTTACAGCTGCTTACAGTTGGTTTTAGAGCATGAGCTCACTGCTTCTGATGGCAGATTGCTTGGAGCTGCAGGAGGGGTGATAGGGATGGGAAGGAGGAGATGTGAGAGTGGAGGAGCCTGGGTCAAACCAAGGGGAGTGTGATCATCACCTGGCTGGGGTGCTCAACACGTGCACACCTTCTCGGTGGCTTCTGCAGAGCTTTGGGGCAACCAGGGAGAGACACCCAAGATGTGTCTGACTCCAGCTCTTCCCACCTGGTGAGGTTCAGCTGGAGGGTGCAGACCTCTCCCTTCCAACTTGTTAAATCAACTCCTGTGTTAGGCAGCTCCTGCCCAGACCCTCTTCCCACGTGCAACCAGTAGTAACAAGGTCCTTTTCATCCCTTTTTATCCATTTCCCAGGCCCGAGAGGGTCAGCAGCCCGGAGCTGGTGTCTCTCAGCAGCCCTGCTCTCCCTCCAGGCAAAGGGGATGGACATTAAGGTCTCTCTTGCAGACACTGAAACATCATCTGTGGAAAATCTGTCTGAGCTGGTGTTAGGAAAATCTGCGTGATGTACGGGATGACACTGGGTTTGGCAGCCTTGTCACAGAAATGTTAAGCTAGGAAAGGCATCTGGGGATGGAAATATTTTTAGAGTGGTTCTGTAAACAGCAAAAAAAGAAAAGAGCAGTGATTAAAAAAAGGCCTGCAGTGAGGTCTGCTGGCTGCTACCCTGCGAGGAGCCAGCGAAGGAGACCCACAATTAGAAGGCCCTTGCTTTGATGGAAAGACACTCCAAACAATTTTAACGTGCTCCATTTGTTTTGTCTTATTATTCCTGATCCTTAAATTGAGTTAGTTCCTATCTCAGCAGAACAGCCAGTCGGTGCCCCGGGGGTGGCTTCATGTGACACCAGAGGACATGGTGGCTTTGCTCATCACATCACACGTGTGCCACCAGGCTTACGAGCGGCCAGGGGTGCCACCTCTGCTTCCAGAGCATAAATCTCTTGGCAGAGAAGAGCTCCTGGATCCTCTCACCCACAGTGGGCTGGGACGTCCCCACCATGGCTGAGGCAGCAGCGTGTGCACCAGACCAGGGGGGCTCAGAGTGGGTTCCTGAGAACATTTGCTAGCAAATAAGTGTACTAAAAGAAACACAAAAGGTAGGAAGAAGCTCTGCCAGACCCCTGTGCTCTCACTGATCACCTTTTACATTTTCTGAGCTGTCTGCAAACAGCATCAGTTAGATCTGCGTAAGTGGTTCTGACACTTGCTTGTGCTTAAAGACCTTGGCCAAGGCCGTTCCACCTGCTCAGAACAGAAATGTGTGTCCTTCTAGGTGGTGTCCATGCCCTACTCGAGCTGCTTATGGTGGCTGAGCAACCCCATGCCCCGTGTTGGGTGTCCAAAGGTTCCTCTGCCATTCAGGAGCAGTTCTGGCCATCACCCTATGATTGCTGTGGGCTCTGGTGGGTACCGTGTCCAGCACATGGTTTGGTGCCACCCAGAGAGACGTGCTGATCTTCTGGGTAGGAAGAGCCCTTTTGGAAAGGGCTGTATCCGTCTTAGAGCACTTCCATCTGCTTAAATTTGGTATGAGAAAGAAGGACCTGGACTTTAGGTTTTTCCACTCTGAAAAGTCTTTTGGAGGTGCACAAGGAGGGTGGTTCTTTAGAGTGCACACTCACAGCACTGGCTGCATGCTGGGAGGTTATTTTAGTTGTAAGATGCATTGGCTTGTTCCACATTGGCCCAGTACTTTTCCCATCTAAAGGAATGTTTTGGCAGGAATTAGCATTGTTTTACTTCTTCTTGAAAAGATCCATTCCAACAAGCATGTTATTTATGGGTATTTTTGAATATATGTTATTAAACACTTTAATATATCAGAATATTTTTAAATGACCACCCATTTCTGCTGTAACCCTGACCCAGAACTTTTCAGGAACGTTGAGTATTTTTGGTCGTTTCCTTCCAAATGGATTAAAGGAAACAATGTCAGCACAACTAACATAAGCTGATAGTCCTCGCTCCAGCCCTATGGTGTGCATGGCAATACTTTGACCCTATTAAGTCACTTTCACTCCCCTAAATGTTTAGTTAATTAGAGGCATACAATGGGAAGCTGGTTTTTAAAAGCCTGAAATGAACGAGCTCCTCAGCTCTGAGTCAAGGCATATTTTTTTTTTCCTTTTATTTGCCTCCTGTGCCAAATATTGGGTTTTCACTCATATACAAGAGAGGCTTAATCAAATTACTTTCAGTACTTCGCTTATAGAAAACACTCCTTTGAGTACTCAGCTGGGATGCTGCCCATCCACCATCACATGGTGCTGGTACCCGCTGCCAACAGCCACCCACCCCTCCCTGCCCTGGGCATGTGTTCTACAGACCAACCTCCCTTGGGATTGGGGGACTTTGGTAAAACCAGAGACTTTCACTGGCACGTGCTCTCCAGGCTCTCCTGCTCCTCCAGCCCCTCGAGGACACTGCCATCACCTGCAGCACTGGGTTGTGGGGCCATGGTTTTCATTACAGATATTTTTAGCTTTCTTGTAAGATCCTTCAGAGTCAGCACATCAGTTCATTGTGGAGTTTGGGAAATAGGGCAGGAACATGTGAGCCCACAGCTCATTGTGCTGTTCTGCTTATGGAAACCAGCTCTGGGTTTCCAGCCCAGACCATGGCTGGGTTTTAGTGTCTCCTCAGAGGAGGAGCAGCCTTTGAAGGCCAATTTCCCAATCCCCCCAAGGGACTCCTCCGTGGAGCAGGCTGAGATGCTCACTGATTAAAGGGGGTAGGTTGGCCAACTCGGGAGACATGCAATGGTCTAAGAAGAGACTTTCATCACTGCGGAGGCATTACCTCAAGATGGCTTATCTGCCAGTCTGTGAATCCTGCTCCAGATGGTCTTTCCTTGCTTTTTTTAGTTCAAATTTCTCCAGGAGGTCTGTGGTCCTGGGTAGCTGCAAACTCAGCCCGTTTGCTGGTTGTGAGGTGCACCTTCTTCAGATGAACATCACATTGTCCTGCAGAGAAGTCCTAGATCATAAGAACAGAGGGGGAGAGAAGGCTGTTTTAAGGCTGATTAGTGCTAGCCAGCTTGTAAAGAGAAGATAGTCCACATGCTGGGTCACAAGGTCTGTTTTGTGCCGTAGCCTAGGCAAAAACCTTCTGTTTTCTGACTGCTTGGAATCCTCTGGGCAGGAGAGCTCCTTGCGCAAGGCCACACAGAAGGGCTGTGGCACGGCCAGGAACACCAGTTGGGAAGCTCAGTTCCCAGTCCCGCCTGCGCTGAGGATGAAATCAGTGTTCCCACCAGACATCCCTGTGCTCAGCAGCTCCCAGCGGTGACTTGTGGTGTGTTACATCCCAGCTTCCCTGCAGAAATCCCCCAGTCACACACAGGAGCTGGGGGTTGTTACACCCGATGGAAGTGTGGGGATGCAGGATGCATCTCAAAACATTCTTCTTAAGTGTTTCCAGGTACCTGATGAGCCTTGCCCTGTGCAATTGATGTCTTTTGCATGGCACAGGGCCAGAAGCTTAGTTTTCCCTATTATTTGGTTACAGAAAAACTTAAATACACCTGCATGCAACTCTCTGAGCAGTAATTAAGCTGAACTAGCTGTGATTGCACCTGCAGTGAATGTTTTTGAATAATTTCAAGAGTTTCAGCAATAATGCAGCACAAGAAGCCTGCTCACCATCATGGGCACCTTTTGGAGAGGAGAGGGCTGATGCTTGCTAGGAATTTTGCCAGGTATCAGCTTCCCTCCCATGGGATACTGCAGAGGACCTAGCCCAGACCCCCACGTCCCGGTCCCACCTCCCAGGAGAGCTGCTGGGAACTTTTATTGTAGAAAAGAGCAGTTTTAAGCTCTGTTGAGCTGATCTTACCTTGAAATCTCAAGAGGTGTCTGCCCAAGGTCCCTCCCTGGCATGGTGGTGGGTGACCCTCACACATGCTGCAAAGAGAACAGAGTTTAATACCAACAGCCCACATTTACCACACTCCTCACTTGATTTTCCACTGAACTTCTCTCTTTAGCACAGAAATCACCCCAATTCTAAAGCCCCACATCAGTGCTCTGTAAGCACATGCAATTTGCCCCGATCCTGGGCAAGAGACTGGCCCAGGTGGCATTATTTTTGTGGTGATGCTCTGTCCCTTTGCCTCGTAGCCATCCCCTCGTGTGCCCTGAACAACGGTGGCTGTGAGCAGGACTGCGTGCAGGTGACGCTGGCTCAGCACCGCTGCCAGTGCCGACACAACTACCAGCTGAGGGAGGACGGCAGACGCTGCACCCGTGAGTCCCTGGGGCACCCACGGGGAGCTGGGCAGCCTGGGCTGGGCTTGGGCACTTCTGCCAGGGCAGCTGTGGGGACAGGGAACGCACTGGCACAGCCCGATGTCACATCAGACTGGGGGGGTTCCTCTCCTGGGTGTATTCTGACAGGCTGGGAAGAGCTGGAGGAGCATGGCCAACAAAAATGGAACTGTCTGAAGGCACAGGCTGCTGAGAAAGGGAAGGAGCAGCAGCAGCGTCGCAGCGGGACGGGATCTTCTCCCTCTGCTTGCAGACAGCTTGCTGGCTGACCTGCTCCCGGCTGCAGGGGGGAGAGGAGCTGAAGGGGATGTGGAGCAGGAGTTTAATCTCCTCATTCATAGCAGTTGGCATTCGAGAAGCAGGAGGAGGGAGGTCTTTAGCTGGGAAGTTGCTAAGGGAGAAGGAACAACTGGGATATTAAAAATGCATCAGTCAGGGGTTTTGTAGCATCTGTCCAGGTCCTGGAGCAGGTCAGAGATGGGCAAGCAGCACTTGAAGCAAGTTTGTCTAGTGCTCACTCTGTCATCTCTGTAGAGGGATGTGCCCAAGGTTTTGCTGAGATCAGTACCTGCCTTTAGCAGGATCTCACACCGTCTAAATCCTCCTGCCTGGGTGGAGCAGCAGAGATTTTGTCTGGTGGAGAAGGGTCTTTCAGGGACTGCAGACTTTTTGCTGCCTGATGCTCTGTTCTCCTATAAGTATAATGACAATAAATAACCCCCTTGTGCTCTGCCCCGCAGTGAGGAACCCCTGCACGGACAGGAACGGGGGCTGCATGCACCGGTGCCACAACCAGCGAGGGACCCCCCGCTGCGAGTGCCACCCCGGGTACCGCCTGGCCCCCGACGCCAAGGCCTGCCAAGGTGAGGGCAGAGCTGCCATGGGGGAAAGCAACCGGGGCTCACGGGGTGAGGCTGTGCCAGTCAGTAACTATCAATGTTTGGGAATTCAATAGAGTGATGCACCAGCCTTCTGGGGGTGGCTCAGCTGATGTTTGTCCAAGAGCTCTGCTCGAGTTGTCTGGAATAACACTTGAATTCCATGTGATCCCCTTTCCTAGGGAGTTCACAGTAAATCTGAACTGTTAACTCAGATTCTTTGTCAGTCTGGACCCCAGTGGAAATTCAGGCTGCAAGAAACCAGTGAAAAACTTCAAGATGATAACAACTCTCCCGTTGAAAGCACGTTTATGGCTCTGCCTGCATTTCTGACTGACTGCTCCTCTCTTGCAGACGTGAACGAGTGTCTGGCTGGGCTGGCCATGTGTGCACACCAGTGTCTCAACACCCACGGCTCCTTCAAGTGCACCTGCAACCCGGGCTACGAGCTGGGGGCGGATGGCAAGCAATGCTATCGTGAGTATTTTATGGAGCCCCCCTCTCAGGTGGGGATTGGAGGTTGGTTTCTTCGGCAGGCAAGGGTTTGTGCATGATCCTCTGTGACTGGTGGGGCCAAGTCATAGCAATCCTTTTCTCAGTCAGGTTTGGGGCTGTTTCCTCTCTCACCACAATAAAGAACTTTGTCTGATCTTTAAAGTTACCACAAAGTTGCTTTTGCTGGTTTAGGCAGTTTATTTGGAGCCATTTGGCTCCAAACAGGACTAGTTCTGCTCTTGGGGACTTTGCTGGATGAGTTCAGTCAGCTGCAGATGTGTAACTGAAGGAGGAACGGAGCTAGTGAAGTGATTGTGTCTGCTCCCAACAGGAAAAGAAACAAACAGTATTATGCAAGGACGAGCCAGATTGTCCACTCGTCTTTGCTCAGCAGGGACAGCCCAGAGCAGAGCTCTCAGCACAGAGCACCAGTAGCCTCCTGACTGCTGAAAGCCACCACGGCAGCCCCAGTGCTGGCAGCTGGTGTTCCTGGATGCTCCACCTGTGCAGCTGCTGCAGCTCCCTGGGAGCCTGCCAGGGGTAAAGGGCAAGGCTTTGCAGACCATAAACAGGTCCTGAAAGTCATCACACAGAGCAGTGTGAGGAACTAGACCACATGCTAAGCGTGTCCAGACCTTTATTCCTAGGAAGAGGGTTTATCTCATGCTGCATAGTCTGTAAAACACATCTCATGGCTCGGCTCCATGTGCAGCTCCACATTTACCTTCAGCTGGGGTGAAGCTGCACAGGAGCCAGCAAGGCTTGTGGAGGACTGGAAGCCAGGTCTATGCCCATACATTTGAACCTAGCACTGTGGCTGCAGAGCAGGGAAGATGACCTCAGGTAAGCCCCTGCTACCAGATGCCAGCCCTGGAGGGTCCCTTTTATCAACAAGGACAGTGGAAGCACAAGCCCCACTCATGTTCTGACATGGCTCCTCCAGTTGTTGGGACTCATTGCCATAACCATTGGCAATACCTCTGCTATAGAATTAAGTAGCCTTCTTGTACGGAAGGTTTCTCCCTGCCCCTTCCAGCCCATTTTTTTTTTACACAAACCCCTGATTGTTCTTGCATAGCAAGAAGGACATGCAGAAGGACTGCATTCACACTGTGAGATCTGGAAGGTAGTCTGCCACCATGGCACAGCTCTTGTTTGTGACAGATCCATTGGGCAGCCTCAAGCTCTCCCTTCTTTCATCCTTCTTGGGTCTGAATGCACTAAAAGCTCAAAAATGTTCTTGTAGGCAGCAGTTGTTTTCCTGAGGCTCAGGACTGAGTCAAGACTCCGTGGTACAAGTTCCTTTTAGTTTAAGAAAGCTTAATTAGCTAGCCCAAAGTTTACACAAACTTTGCCAAGCTGAGCAGATCCATGGCTGCTATTGATGTTTGCTCCTACCATCTCTGACATGTCAGTAAGGAACGTTTCTAGCTGTAGGCATCTGGATGTTCCCTAGTTAGCTGTGTTCTGCTGCTCCCATTCCCAGCTGGCATCAGGACAGATCTCTACTTGGGAAGGCTGGGCCAACTTTTGGTTGGCAGCATACAGTGCAGCTTGTCAGGAGCAGTTATCTGCAGTCTGCTTCATCTCAGAGATTGTCCAGAGCCTGCTCCATGGGTCTGTCCCTGAGAGGCTACACAGGGCGTTGCCTGGGATCCATCGGGTTATTTTTATACATCACATCCCAGCCCAGCCATGGCCTCTGCAGAACTATTTCCATCACCCTTGTCCTCTCCCCCTTCCAGGGATAGAGATGGAGATTGTGAACAGCTGTGAGGCCAACAACGGTGGCTGCTCCCACACGTGCCACCACACCAGCTCTGGCCCAGTCTGTACCTGCAACTTTGGCTATCGGCTTGAAGAGGACCAGAAGACATGCACTGGTAAGGCAGGAGAAGGGACCCCTCTTGGGTTTACGAGCACATCAAGTAACAAGGAGAATTTCTGTGTGTACATGCACTGCCAACAGGTTGCATCTGCTCCTAGCCTTGTTAAAGTAAAAGGTGGTCTACTTGACACCCTCAAACCTCTACTCAAGACCTGTTTGGACAGACGTTGACTTCAGAACCAGATAATTTTGCTCTGCTGAAACTGATCTAAGGTGGCATTGACCCACATCTCAGATACCTATAAACGTGCATCTAAAAGAGGTGGTGCTCAAAACGTACCATCTTATTGGTTATCTCAAGGGAAGCAACAGGGTCATTTGAGGGAATGAGTGATGTGGAGGAGCCACTGGCTGCTTTTCAGCAGTCCCACATACACCTAAAGACTTCTCTTTCTGTAAAACCAGCAAACAGGAGGGTGCTAGCAAAGAGCAACAGTGTTTAGTGACGACAAACAGCACTTACACATTTGCATGGAGGGTAGAGTTGTGGTTCACATTTCTCAGGAAATAATCATTGCATGCTGCTTCTTTGTTCACCACCTTCTTCCTACAGCTTTCCAGGAGCTTGTCTGCCCAGGAGGTCTGTCAGGAAGAGACACACTCCTTAGCAGGCTGCCAAAGCCACAAGGGCTTGTGCAAGGCAGGGGAGACTCCTCTGCAGAGGAGAGGAACCCAAAATCCCCAAGACCTTTGCTCTCCTCTGTGGCTCTGAGGAAGCAGGAGGAGCTGTCTCCACACACAAACCCCTCTACTACCAGGACACCAAAGTAATTCCACTTCAGAGTGGACAAATGGAGGCCCATAAATACAAGGGGCTTGAAATTTAAAGGTGCAGGAGCTTTGCTTTCTCCAGGTCCTTCAGACAGTTCGCTCTGAGGCAGTCTGAAGGAACCATGCAGATCTCAGCTCAACATCAGCATTTGTGACAGGGTAAATCAGAAAGCAAGAGTCAGTGATATGGTTGAATCGCCCCCTCTTTGTAAGCACACAAAACCTTCAACAACCACCTCCAACTGAAAATCACAGTTAACTTCCCACAGGCCTCTAGGATCCCCTGGCTGGGGAGCACATTGCAGAGGATGATCTATTAACATAAAGCTCCTCATTTTGAAAGGAAAACAGGAATATTAGCTCAGCATTTGGCAGCCAGCTCAGTAAATCTTACCAGAACTAGTCACGGGGCAATTTTAACCAGCCCTGTCACCACTGCAGAGCTAGATGGGCATTAAACAGCCAGTGCCCTTTGTTTTTTCATTTAGATGTCAATGAATGTGAGGACGGGTCTCCCTGTTGCCAGCAAGACTGCTACAACTACCCTGGGGGCTACGAGTGTGGCTGTGATGCTGGGTACAGGCTCAGCAGGGATGGCTGTGGGTGTGATGGTAAGAAGAGACATCCTGGCATTGCACCAGCACCGCTGCCAACCTCAGCCCTGGAGCACGAGCTCACAGGGAAGGGGCTCCTCTGGTGATGGGTTTATGCATTTTATCACCCTCCTCAGCTTGCTTAGTGTCAGGGCCACTCGGCTCCTCTAACCATGCACCAGTGCAGCACAATGGGGCTTCTGAGCACACTGAATTCAAACCAAGGTAACTCAGGGTCTGACTCCATCACTTCACAGAAATTATTTTATCTCCAACCCCAGAGGCCAACACTACCTGGCATTTTCACCCATAGAAACAGACAAATAAGGGTGTCTGTGTGAAATACAGCGATTGGCAGAAGCTTTTAGTAGAGTGAGGAATTGTCCTATCTGTCTGCAACCAGGCATTTCTCCCAGTTTCTCCCAGCTCATCCCAGCTTTCCCATCAGCCCTGATGAGTCACCTCCTTACCATAAAGAATGTGGGGCTTTTTGCCTCCTAATAAGTTGTTCTGACTGCTAAAGCTCTCCAATATCATTTCACAGGTGGCAAGCTAAGCTCACCCAGCTTTTTTCACACACTTAGGGGCAGATGGGAGCAGCAACCCCTGCAGAGGGTCTGCTCCCCTTTACACCCAAGCATCCCATGTTTTGTAGATGTGGATGAGTGCTCCTCAAACAACGGGGGATGTGACCACACGTGCCAGAACCAGCTGGGGTCCTTCCAGTGTGGCTGTGAGATTGGATACAAGCTGGATGAGGACCGAAGGAGCTGCATCCGTGAGTGTGCAGCACTTAGAGCTGTTCCTGGTGGGAATGACTCACACCACCAGGGGAAAGCTCCTCCTGACAGGACCAGTCCTGCTTCAGCCACGTTACTCTCTGTAGGGGGTTTTGGCAGAGCTACACTCACACTAGCCTGCAGTGATGACTCCACTTTAACCAGAAAACCCTTTCCTCAGTGTCCTCGTTTGAGCTAGAAACCCTTGAGCCCAGCCCTAACCCTTAACACATCCACCAGCCTCTGTGGTCTTTCCTTACAAGAAATAATAGAATTATCTTCTTCAATTTATCCCACCACCAAGCACACTATTACCCAACTTACCCTTTTAGTAGGTCAGCCACCACCTCACTCTTCATCTCGTGATCCCAGCAGCAACACCCAGGCCCCTGAAAAAGCTTCCTAAGGTCTGGACCCAGAAGAGAAGCACTTGATGCCTCCTCACCCTGGCAAAACACCAGAGCCTCCTCCAGCTGGGGGGTTTTATAGGCTGATGGAGTCCCTGCCCTGGCTCCAAGTGTGCCTGGGCTCAGCTTGATTGCCTGGGTTTTAACCCTTACCTGCCCTGCAAGGGGAGGGAACCTGTAGCTGTACCTGGTAGATACTCTCCCAGAGACCTGAGCAGAAACACAGCTCGTTCTGTTAGATGGACAGTCTAGCTTAGTTCTCTAGAAAAGAACGAACTTAACTGAGAAGTCAAAGAAAAGCAAAAGGTGATGGGGTGAGCACAAGCACAGTGTCTGAGAAGCCAGAGCTGTGTGTCAAGGTTAAGATCAAAGCTTCTCCCATTGATTTTGAGGTCCCTTAGCTGGCCCGTGCCCGTCCCAGACAAAACAAACAAGCAAACAAGTGGCAAAAGTTCTGGAGGTGTCAGTATAAGAGCCATCAGTGGTGCAACAAACAGCTGCACCAACCCTGCACAGATAGCTCTGGTTTCCCTCTCCTGTCACCCAGGTCCTGTCCTACTGTTCAGCTCTTAGATGGTGTCTCTTTTCCCACACTGACAGTGCCATCTCCATGTCCCCAGCTCTAGAGGACACTGTGGAGGCCCTGGATGGCCGGCGCCCCGTTATCCGCCCCATCCCTCACGTCGCCATCCTGCGGGATGAGTTTACCCAGCTCTTTGACGATGATTATGACGAAGAGGAGGAAGAGATGGAAGCAAGAGGAGAGCACACACTGTCAGAGAAGTTTGGTGGGCATTTCCCAGCCCTGCTTTGCTGCAGCCTGTGCATGGAGAGGGGGGGTTTCTCTGCCCAAACTCCCCGAGCTGCTGCCACAACCCTCTCGTTGCAGTCTGCCTGGAGCACACGTTTGGCCCCGACTGCAGCCTGACCTGTGATGACTGCCAGAATGGAGCCACGTGCAATGCAGAGGAGAGTGGCTGCGAGTGCCCCCCGGGCTGGACCGGGCTGCTCTGCAACCACAGTGAGTGATGCGGGAGGGCAGAGGTGAGGGGGCTCTTCTTAGGGATGCTCGGGGGCAACCGGCTCATCCTCACCCCTCTCTCTCTCCCCAGCCTGCCCGGAGGGCACCTTTGGGGTGAACTGCAGCCAGACCTGCCTCTGCCAGAACGGTGGCACCTGTGACCCGGCCACGGGTGCCTGTCGCTGCCCACCCGGGGTGGCTGGAGAGCTCTGCCAGGATGGTAAGTCCACGGCTCTCCATCATGCACTGCAGCCATCCCCCTCCTCACCACAGCCCTCAACAAGGTGCGGGGACCTGGCATGGTTGGGATGTGTTGTCTCACCATGAAAGGCAGGATGGCACCTCTGTGGGGTCCTGAAATCAAGCACAGAACCCCAAGCAGTTCCCTTTTCTCCCTAAAATGTTCTCCTGTAAGAAAATAGCAACATCCCAGATGCAAGTGATGCTCCCAGGCTGCAGAGGTGGCTCCTCTCTGTTTCTCTCAACACAGTATTTACCATAATTTGATGAATGGCCATTGCAGCCATCACTGGTGCCACCCTTAATGTTCCACTTGTGCTTCTCTGAAGCCTTGAAGTGTTTTCCACAAAATGCTTTGTCCTGCTCCCTTCATAGCTGGCCACTGAGAGCATCTTCCAGCTCTTTTGTTGGTCCATCTCAGTGTGAGTGGCTTTAACACATCCCTGCTCCAGATGACTCAGTGGGTCACCTGGTCTCGCTTGGAAAAATGGCATTTTAATAAGGAAAGTAGGGTAAAAGGGGTTCTTCACCCCCAAAGCAGTGCTCCAGGTAGTATCCCCCGTCTTTGCACTGGAAGGCCTCTGCAGTCCTTGTTCACTATGCTGCAATGACCATAAGCAGTCATCTGTATTTCACTGGACATTCAGTGGTGGGCACAGAAAAGAATGACAAAAATGGATGTTCAATAGTAAATTTACAGGACTTTGGAGGTATTTTACACTGAAGAAAAACCAAAGCATTAAAAAAAGTGTTACAACAGTAGTTACCCAAAGGAGAAGTCCCCTTGCTGCTGATACTGGCTTCTTGCTCCCAAAGAGTTAAGTCTGGGGGACAGAACCTAAAAACACAGAAAAAGGAGTGAAACAATAAGAGATTCAGACAAAACGACTTCAGACAAATGCTCAGGAGCATATGGGAACTATTACTGGGGGGGGAGACCAAAGCAGAATGTAAATGAAGGCAGGAGATACCCCGACCTCTTCTCTCTGTAGGAAGGAGGTGATTGAGGGGTGCAGAGAAATAACAGGAAGGTAGGACTAAAATCAACAATGAAGAACTGATCTGGTGTCCCAGGGGGGTGTTTCCTCTGCTATTCTTGACATCCAGGAGGAGGCACGTGCTGCCTGGACAGACGCTGCCCGGAGCCTTCTGCTGACACAGCCTGTCTGCCATGTGCTTCTAATATTGAGATCTTTAGCATTACAGAGAAAGAGCAATAATTTTATTCTTTTAATAGTGCAAATACCACTGTTATTTATGAGTAGGAATGGCCTCATGGATTACTTTCTCACATATGAAAAACTTGGGCTTCTCAGAGCCCTGCAGGGTAGATTTGTAGCAGGACCAGCGTTACCCTTCAAGAGCTGGTGGGTGCCCTTGAAGCACCTTGTAGGGATGGAGATGGCAGCAAGGGAATTGTGCTGTCACACTGTGCCAGCTGCTGACACAGGCTGGTTTTGAGCTGTAGGGAATCCGATCACTCTTATCAATACCTTGTTGTGTAGAGAGCCCATTCCTGGTCAGAGCACAGAGCAGCCTCCTCTTCCCCTGCATCCCTTGCCCAGCTTCATTTCTGGTGCTTTACAGCTCTCATTTCGGTGCAGCTTTCCCGTGCTCTGCCAGAAATAAACAACCCAATAGGCTGGAAGTGGTTGATGCTCCCAGAAAACCTCTCTCTATTCCTAGGATGCCCCAAAGGATTCTTTGGGAAACACTGCAGGAAAAAGTGCAACTGTGCCAACCGGGGTCGCTGCCACCGGATTTACGGCGCCTGCCTGTGTGACCCTGGTTTATACGGGCGGTACTGCCACCTAGGTAACCTGCTGCATCCTTTTATTAGGTTTATTATCCTCAGATTACACCCAGATACTACCTCTGGGACAGGCTGGTGGCACAGTGCCCATCCCTCGCCCCTCGGGGGGGCACTGACCAGCTCTTCCCTCTGCCCCAGCCTGCCCCAGGTGGGCGTTCGGTCCCGGGTGCTCGGAGGAGTGTCACTGTGTGCAGGGGAACACTCAGGACTGTGACAAGAGGGACGGCTCCTGCCGCTGCAAACCTGGATACCGCGGCGAGCGCTGCCAGACCCGTGAGTGCCCATGGAGCATCCCCCCTTCTCCTCCCGCAGCCTCTTCTCCTCTAGATAATTTTCTAAGGGAAAAGCATGGCTGGCTTTTCACCTTCCTAAGAGCCTCTTGCCCAGGCTGGGAGCCAGCCTTGATGTCAGGCTTGGCACCATCTGGGTGGTGGACCTGGCCCAGCCCTCTGTGCCCAGCCATGGGCTCGCAGGGTGCTGGGCAGTGCCCAGGCTGCCACCTCTGCCAGGGCCAGCCAAGTGAAGCCAGATGTCCTTTCCTTTTCATTGTGGTTGCCAACAGGCTGTGACCCTGGATCTTACGGGGAAGGGTGCAAGAAGAAGTGTAGCTGCCCTCCAGAGGTGTCTTGTGACCACGTCACCGGAGAGTGCCAGAAAGAGTGTCCCCAAGGCTACCACGGGCAGAACTGTGACCAAGGTAAGGCAGGGACCCTGTGTCTCAAATCTCACTGTAAATTCACTTTTCCTCACACCTACAAACTTTTTCTTCACAAAGAACCTCCAGAATCCCTCCCGTGCCCTCTCAGAGCCCTGAGTCCCCAGCAGTTGGTCTGAGTGTAAAGCTGAAAGGGCTTTGGCGGACACGGGAGCTGCCGTTTGTAGGTCTTTGTTAAACGCTGCAATAAAGCAGGGAAGCAGGAATTGTGGTGCATAAAGAGCCTTATTCAGAGAAGAAGAACAAGGTCTCACTTTATCCTGCCACTTGGCCATCTCTGCTTCTGTAGATGAAGGTGGCAGATATCTAGTTATCTTTCCCCCTCTTTGATGTCTTTTCACTTCCAGGCAATCAGTGCCCAGCAGAACAGTGTCGTATTTTCCACTCTATTCTCTATTGAAGCTCTATTTGATCATCAAGTGGAAAAGAAAATTTTATATTTTATTTCCATTAGGATTTAAACTTCTGTATGAGATTTCTGCTCTTCATGTAAAGGGCCAGGTAACAGGAAGGTAATGGAGCTGCCCAGCTCTGTGTGTGCAGTAACACCTGGGCTCTGAGGGCAAAGCTTCTCAAGGTTCTGGGAGATGGTTGGGGTGTTAGAGAGTTTGGGTTCCTTCAAAAAAAGGTGTTTTGAGTGAACCTAAGGGCAGTGAGTCACGGGCACAAGGTGGTGATTACAAAACATCAACACAATTCTTGGAAAATAATAACTTCTGCCAGCCTCAGAGTTGATCAGTGATGGAGGAGCCAACCTCCCCCTCTGGTGAGGCTGTCTCCTTCTGAATCATGCTTCAACTGGTCGGATCCAATGGAAACTGCAGAAGGTTGGACTCGTGGAGTCCACGCTTGGAGACAGGCTGCATTAAGAGAGGACACGCTGCATTAAGGAGCTTGTGGTGTTCAGCAGCTGAATTTGGACTCAAGCATCCCAGGACTTTCTGCACTAATGTACAACCAAGCATTCCATCCGTATCCAGCTCCGAATTACAGCCATTACCCTAATTAAGCTGCTAGATGATCTTGCCTAACACCACAACTGATAGACCGTGGCTGGGCTGGTGGTCGGGACAAAAGCTGCAGCTGGTCACAGAAAGCTCCAATTTGCAGAGCTCTGTAACATTGGGAGGAGCAATGAGAGCAGCTTCTGCAGGGCTTGTGTCCCTCACGGGGGTCCTGGTGGCCCCAGAACCCCCCCGTGCCCAGACGCTGCTGTCCCCAGAGCCCCCACTCCAGTCGGGATATTTTTAAAAAAAGGAGCTTAAAGCCTGTGGGGGGGAGTCACAGGAAATAACACAAATATTTGCATAGAAATAGTAGGCTCTTGGCTGTTGTTCGGATCTGGAAATGATTAAAGGGTGAAGACAAACATCTGCCATCAATTAGCAAAGAGGAGGAACAACAAAACCTCCTCTGTGTCCCTTGAAGTCGGGGCCTCGTGTGCCTCTGCTCGGCGCTGCGGATGCCGGGGTGTCTGCGCCTGCTGCAGTTGGCTCCGGTGAACAAAAGGCACTGCGAGCACAGAGATCCTTTTTTTTTGGGAGACTCAAATGGGATTTAAGGATCTTGGGGGCTGAGGCCCTCAGGCTGCATGTAATGAGATATTGAGGAGTTGTGTCGTGGGGTACAGAGAGCAAAGCGAGGTCCCTGGTATCATTAGGACCAGCCTGGTGTGCCCAGCAGAGGGGAGGGAAAGAGCCTCTTCCTCCTGGGGATGCTGCTTTACATCATCTAGTGCAAACCTTGCCTGGCTGACAGGTTCCAGACATGTTCAACGAGGGCCCTCACAGCATCTTATAAAAGCCAAGGGATGGGGCTGTGATCGCCAGCACAGGGAGCACAGGGTGGCTCAGTGGGGTGGGCAGAGCAAAAATACATCTTTCCCAACCCATTTGCCTTGGTGTTGGTACCCGCAGTGGTGGTAGCAGTGATGGAGCAGAGTCCTGCCTCCAGACTGGAGACCAGTTTGGCCTCAGCTGTTGGACATGTGATGGGTTGTTCTTATATAAGAAATACATGTTGAAGGGGCAAGTAGTGACAGAGAGGTGATACTCACAGGTCCCTTCCAACCCAAAACAGTCTATAATTCTATGACTATGATAAATCACCTTGTGAAATGCCAGAGGTCCCATCCAGGTTCATCAGCACAGAACTCTTCACATCCAGGCTGTTTCTCCCAGCGCATCCTTGATGTGCAGGCTCTGTGCTCTCAGAAAGGCACCTGGGGAGCAGGGACACTCTCCTGACTGGTGTTTCCCATGCAGAGTGCCCGGCGGGGACATTCGGGGCGGGCTGCCAGAGGTCCTGCCTCTGTGGAGGAGCCCCCTGTGACCGGAGCACCGGGCAGTGCCACTGCCCCCCCGGCCGGACCGGACACGACTGCGCCCAAGGTGAGGAGGCGGCGGCTGCACCCGTGCCGAGGTAGGGATGGAGGGGTGGAGCTGGTGTTGGTTTGTTTGCTAAAACTAGTTTTAAAAGCCTCTAGTGCTAGAATCAGCTTCGTGGGAAAGGAGAAAAAATGCTGGTAAGTCTTAAACAACAACCTCAGCTCTGGTGCTGAAGCTGAGTGAAGTACCAGTACATACGCAATAAAAGAGATGTAGATATTTTCAGTTGTTGCAGTCCTTAACATAGGAAAAGGGTCTTTTCTTGCTGATGTGTATTTTTAATTGTCTTCACACTATTACTCCTTAACTGCTGGAAAACCCTGAATTAAACACTTTTCCATGATCACGCAGTATTACAGCAGCTGGAAGGTATTAGTCATGTGTGGATGTCCTGCTCCGAAGAGAGTCTGACTGAGCAATAACCCCAGACAGGCACACTCTTACCATGCATTTGAACCAACTTTTTTCCAGTCCCTGGGGAAGCTCAGGAGCAGCTAAATGTGGATTCCTGCCCCACATTTATCTGTTCTTAGCCGTTTTCTCCTCCTCTGCACTCAAAGCAGCTCTGGGGATGCTGAGCTGTCCCGTGGTGTGACAGCAGCTGTGAAGACCCTTTGCCAGCAACACCATTTCCTAGCGAGGAGCCCTTGTAGCTCCCCACAAGGAGATGTGAATCCAAAATTGACATGAGGGTGCTGGAGCGAGGTCAGAACAGCATTTAGCAGGGCTGTTTATAAAACACACACAGCAGTGTTGTCCTTGCTAGCAGCCACGTGTTGCCAAACAAAAGTCTATGTTTTGCATGAAGCACATCCTTCCAACACCTGAAAGGGACCTGTAGAAAGGCAGGGGAGGAGATTTATAGTGATAAGATGAGGGGTGATGGTTTTAAGCTAGAAAAGGGTAGATTTAGGTTGGACGTGAGGAAAAAGCTCTTTAATATGAGGGTGGTTGATCACTGGAACAAGTTGCCCAGAGAGGTGGTGGAGGCCTCATCGCTGGAGATATTCAAGATCAGGCTTGATGGGGCTCTGAGCAACCTGACCTAGGTAGAGAGGTCCCTGCTTCTTGTAGGAGGTTGGACTAGATGACCTTTGGACGTCCCTTTCAACCCAATGATCCTATGAATGAGACAAGGCACCCATTGCCATGCCCCAGAAAATAGACATTTACCCCGATCTGCTGTGATCCCGATGTCCCAATGTGTGTCCCCCTCCTCTCTGCCCCCCAATCCAGCTTGTCCCCAGGGTCGCTGGGGCCTGGGCTGCCAGGAGATCTGTCCTGAGTGTGCAAACAACGGCAGCTGTGACCCCAGCACCGGCTCCTGCCTCTGCCCACCCGGCTACACCGGCCAGCGCTGCCAGGATGGTGAGTGCTCCCTGCCAGCGGGTCCTCCACACAGAACCTCTGTCTCCAGCTGGAACCCCTCAGGCTGACCTGGAGAACCTGCTGTAGTGAGACGAGCATCCAGCTATGGACCAGGCTGAGCACTGTGCATGCCTCCAGAGCCTCACATTTTGGGGAACGGGCTGGGTTCTGCCCTTCACGTCCCTTTAGTCCTGTCTTCACTGTGGCATCAGCAGAAAGGGAGGTAAAACCCTGAGCCCCTCATCCCATTCAGCCCAGGGCTGAGCACCCAAGGAGCATCAGTGCTCGTGGTGGCTCTGGGGAGGATGCTGTGGTACCTGTTGGCTCTGTGGGGAGGGAAGCCCTTGCTGTGGGGTTGTAGGAGCTGTTTGCAGCGTGTCCGTGTGTCCCTTGGCAGTGTGTCCAGCGGGCTGGTTCGGCCCTGGCTGCCAGCTGAGCTGCAGCTGTGGGAACGAGGGACATTGCCATCCTGTGACGGGGACGTGCAGCTGCCCACCCGGCTGGACGGGGCACCACTGCCAGAGAGGTATGGTACCCACTGCTGGGCATCACCACCCCCGGGAGACACCGACCTGCCCAGAGCTCTGCTGTCAGTGCTTCCTTGCCACCTTCGTGCTGTGCCTCTGCCAGAAAAGCCTCCCTCTGAAATCCTTTGGGTTTCTCTGCTCTGTCCTGCCCATGCCAGTGCTGCTTGCCTTAGGCTGCTTGCAGGATGAATTCACAGCAAACACCAGCTAACACAGCCCCTGCTCTCACTGTGCCACTTTCCTGAGGACCTACAGCCATGGCTGTCCTTCTGCCCAAGCGAGCAGTTGGCATCCATGGCAAGAAGCTGTGCCCATGGCTTTGCTCACCAGAGATGCTGATCAGTGGCTCCCAGGCACTCATGGTGGGTCCGTGCTGTGTTTCAGCCTGTGATGCTGGTCGCTGGGGCCCCGGCTGTGCCCACACCTGCGACTGCAGCAACAGCGACGGGAGCTGCAGCCCCGAGAGCGGGCAGTGCCTCTGTGACCCTGGCTACACGGGCACCCGCTGCCAGCAGAGTGAGTCCTGCCCTGACAGCCCCAAGGGACACAGAGCTGGGTGGGACACAGACCCACAGCTCGGGGAGGGAGGGGTCCTGCCTTCACTCTCCTAAGGGAGCAGGGCATGCACAGTGCAGATTGCTCCTTGGTTCAGCCACAGCAGCTCCATCCCTGTGCTCTGTCAGTGGGACTGGTCCTGTCCTGACCTCAGGGTGGTTGGGTGGTGTGGGTGCACATCTGTAAGGGGTTGGGTAGAGCCCACTGGTTGTTAGCAGCTGCCAGATGCTCTTATTTCCTTTCACAGCCTTATCATATCCTCATGGGGATGCCAGGCAAACACAGGTCTCAGTCTCCTTTGCTTCTGCTTCCTAGAGTGCCCTGAAGGATGGTTTGGGCTGAGCTGTCGGCACCAGTGCCAGTGTGACAATGGGGCTGCCTGTGACCATGTCAGCGGGGCCTGCACATGCAGCCCGGGCTGGAGAGGAACCTTCTGTGAGCACTGTGAGTACCTGGGCACCCAGCACCACCAGCAGCTCCCATGAACCATGCTCTCCCTTGTCTGACCCTGCTATCCCACTATGGCAACAAGAACCCCTTGGGGTGATGATGGGGAAAGCCTCATGGCTGGAAGCTGCCAAGTCTCTGTGAAGGGAGCAGGTCTAGCACACAAAAAAGACACTATTTTCTTTACAAAATGCCAGGAAGGGGTGAATTCACTGCTGCCGTGGGTGCACACAGGGTCTTGGAGCATCCTCTCCAAGTGATCCTTGCCAGCAGGGTTCTGGCTTCCTCCCCAGCCTGCTCAGTGTCTTGGTGGTCAGAAACCTAATGCTCGTGCTGTCCTGGGCCACCACAGCTTTGTCCTGCACCTTGGCTGTCCGTGATGGACATGCATCCAATATTCTGCTGCCCTGCCGGGGAGAGAGGCATGAACAGGTCCCTGTCACACTGCTGGGGCATCTTATCAGCAAAAGAGGCCACCAAGAGGCAGCTCTTCTCTGCTGGAACACTTCCAGCTCTCTGTAGAGGCATTTTGTGGGGATTTCTTTGTTTTCCACAGCCTGTCCTGATGGGTTTTATGGCCTGGAGTGCCAGCAAGCCTGCAACTGCCTGAACGGTGCCCACTGTGACCACGTCACGGGCCAGTGCCACTGTGCCCCCGGCTGGGACGGCCCCCGCTGCGGCCAGGGTGGGTGTCCCTGCAGCCTGGCACTCACCCACTGTGACTGGGGATGGAGGGGTGGGATGGGATGGGATGGGATGGATAGGATGGGATGGGATGGGATGGGATGGGATGGGATGGGATAAGATGGAATGGGATGGAGCCCGGCAGGAGCATCTCTCTATGGGGCACTCCAGAGCATCACTGTCCCCTGCACTGCTTGGTTGTAGAGCCCAGAGGTTTGTGTGTCTGTTCCCGACATGATTTTCTCTGTATGGAAGTTAATTCCATGCAGCCGGAAAGTATTTGGGTTTGCAGAGGGCCTGGGGTGGCTCAGGATTAGCTCTTTGTTGCTGAATGTCATGAGGGTTTGGGCATCCAGCAAACCAGTTCCCTAACAGATAAAATGATTTATCACTGAGGATGACAACAGTGACCTATTTAACTGCCAGCACCTGCAGAATACAGCTGGTATTTCCCCATAGCACCACAAAACCAGCCTACACGGCCACATCCCAGTGCTGGCTGCACTCCTAGGATGTGCATTTGGGGTGGTTAGCAGGAGTCTGGTGTGACCCATACCTGCTGCCTAAAGTTCTGCTGCTCTGCTCCCACCCAGCGTGCCAGGAGAACAGGTATGGGCAGAACTGCAGCCAGACCTGCAACTGCTCCAGCCATGCCACCTGCCACCACGTCACTGGCCACTGTCTCTGTGCACCAGGCTGGACAGGACCCACCTGCCAGCAAGGTATGTACCCCATGATCACATCCCAACCCAGCCCATCTGCTAAAAATGCCATTTCTTGGGTGGCTCAGAGCTTTTTGTGGGATAGCGACTATAAAAAGCAGAGACAGAACGATATCAAGGCCAGATTGCAATTAAGATCATAATTAGCTGTCCTGATTCCTTCACAAAGCAAGAAGCCAAGAGGTTGCTTCTCCAAAAGCACCAGAACTTGCAGCTTCTTGGCAGCAGGGAGTGACAGCCTGACCGCCCATGGCACTGGGCACTGGGCACTGCCAGAGGTGCCGTCAGGCACAGCCTGTGAAACTGTGCCCACGAGAACAGCTATTCAGTGCTTAAATGGCTTTTTTTCTCTGCCAAGCACTGGCACTGCCCTGGCCTAGGAGAGGAGCATGTTCTGCAGCCTGTTGATAGGACAAGGGGTGGTGGGTTCAACCTGGGAGAGGGGAGATTAGATTGGAAATTAAAAGGAAATTCTTCACACTCCCAAATGTCTTTGTGGGCATCTGAGCATCCTCAAGGTGCCGTTATCCCCCCTCCTGCCTCTCACTGCGAGCAGGAATGGGTCAGTTTATATCAGGCCATCCACGAGTCGCTCTGGTGGGTGACCAGAGGTGTGTGGCTGCCTCTGGAGCTGTGTCCTCACTGGGATGTCTGGGCTGGTTCTCCCACAGTGTGCCCGGTGGGGTTCTATGGGAAGAGCTGCCTCCAACGCTGCCTGTGCCAGAACGGGGGCACCTGTGACCCTGTCACCGGGCTCTGTGCTTGTCCCGGGGGCTGGACGGGGCTGGCCTGCGAGCTGGGTGAGTAACGGGGCATCAGCAGTGCTGGAAACGGGCTCTGGAAATAACCTGTCCCATTCTGGACTTGTTTTCTTCCCCAAAAAGCTTGCGAAGGGCTGTGCCAGGCTGGGCAGGGCAGGAGTGGAGTCCCCACCCCTGGAGGGGTTTCCAAGCCGTGGAGATGTGGTGCTGAGGGCCAGGGGTTAGTGGTGCCCTGGTAGGGATGGGGAACGGGTGGACTCGATGATCTCAAAGCCCTCAAATGACTCCATGACTCTCTCATTCCAGCCTGCACCCCAGGACAGCACGGGCCAGACTGCCGGGAGCGCTGCCAGTGCCAGCACGGGGGGGGCTGTGACCCCCAGACCGGCCAGTGCCGCTGCCAGCCCGGCTGGACAGGAGAGAGGTGCCAGAGCCGTAAGTGGGGCACAGGGTCCTGGCCGTGGTACCATATTGGGGTCCTGGTGCTGCATAAGGGGTGCTGGGACTGGGACAATCATCTCTTTTCTGGTCTGTCTTACACTCTCCCCTATATCTGGCCTGATTATACTGACCTCAGTGCTTGGCTTTGGTGCTAAGCTCCTGAAATCATTACATCTGGCATTGGGCAGCCCCTGTGTTCACCTTATCCTTAAATGTAACACCCTGGCCACCCCTTCAGGATGAGGAGGTGTTGAAAAGGCCATTGACAGCAGGGACTTCATTGAGTGTCAGCACACCAGGAGGAGATCCACAAGCTCCTTCCCTTTCAGGGTCATGACTCCTCAGCCTGGCACAGTCCCTGTATTGCAGTGCAAAAGGCGTGTCCCAGCCCAGTGCCATTGCTTGTCAGAGGAAGCCTGGCATGAGGGAGCTGCCCACTGCAGCCCTGCTGCCAACAGCCACATCAAAGTGCTCTCAGGTTCCCTGCCTGGGAACGTCTCTGCTCACAGGGGCTGGAAACAGCTCGGCTGCCAGCCCAGCTTTGGCACAGAGTCCAAAGCTCACCACGGATTCTGCTGCATCTTCAGGCATTCTCTCCTAGCATCACATCACACGCTCCCAAAGCCCCACACCCAGAGCCCCCAGCAGCTGATCCCCTGTCAGGAAGCAGCAATAAGGTACCAGGATGGAGATCTCAGGGGGTTTGGGTGTCCAGATGCCCCCATTGTTCTGGCCATCACACCCTGGGGACTTTCCTGCCCCACCCTGCCTACACTGAGCTCACCCAAGGGCTCACTTTTATAATTTATTTCAGTACAAATTAATTAAAAAAAGCACTAGCTAATGGTTTTCTTCCAACAAAAGCTGGAGTCCCCTCCTTGGCCTCCCCCAGGGCTGTATTTCAGACCACGTGTACATGCCTCTGCCCAGCTGTGCATGGCACAACCACCCCTCACCACAGCTGCCAGCACAGACGTGGCCCTTCCGAGGACGAGCAGCTTGTCTGGGCAGTCCTGCAGGGACTTACTGAATTTTTTGGCATCCATTCATGAGGCAGAAATGAACATTAATTCCATAGCTTTGTGCTTGCAGTGCTGACTCCCACCCAGTCCTGGTACCACAGACCTTGTGGTTTGCCCCATAGAAACCAAGTGCTTCTGTGGCAGCAGAAGGAGCAGCAAAATTAAATGATTAAAATAGACTGTGCTGGCACCCAGCTCTCACCAAACAGTGCCAGGAGCAACACAGGTTCCAGGAACATAAGTAGCAACAGGATGAGGGGTAATGGTTTTGAGCTAGAAAAAGGCAGATTTTTGTTGGACGTTAGGAAAAAATTCTTTAATATGAAGCTGGTTGATCACTGGAACAGGTTGCCCTGAGAGATGATGGAAGCTCCATCCCTGGAGACATTCAAGGTCAGGCTTGATGGGGCTCTGAGGAACCTGCCATAGTTAGAGATGTCCCTGCTTATTGTAGGGGAGATTGGACTAGATGACCTTTGGAGGTCACTTCCAACCCAAATAATTCTATGACTCTAGGAAACGTGGTTAAAAAAGCCTTTCACAGTGAATTAGGTGGTGGCCAGTGGTACCCTGGGCAGGTTTGAGCAGTGATGCTGCCAAGACCTGGCTTGGCAGGGATAAGAGGGGCAGAACTCAAATGAAGTGTGTGAAACTGCAGTGGAGAAGCACCCATGTCACCTTCTGTGTGTCACTTGTCTCTCTCCCGTGTTTCCATCTCTGCAGCTTGTCCGGAGGGGCTGTTCGGGGCAGGCTGTTCGGAGCACTGTGACTGTGGGGACAACGTGTCGTGTCACCACGTTACTGGGGTGTGTGATTGTCCCCATGGCTGGAGGGGCCGGCGCTGCGAGAAAGGTGAGAGCATCCCTTTGGTAGCACAACATCCAGCCCTGGCTCAGGAACTGAGGCTCCTTCCAAAGTCTGGGAAGGAAGGAAATGTTGCTTTTAATGAGCTACAAGTTGTGTTTTGAGGAGCTGGCCCTGGAACAGGCTTTGGTGTTGGTGCAAAAATCTGCCCAGGGCCCTGGTGTGTGGAGCTGGGCACTGCAGGCAGGAGCTGGAGGTGGGCTCTGATGCCTTTTGGGCATTAGTGATGACCTGAACCCCCCTTGCTTGTTCCCCTGCAGCCTGCCTGCCGGGCTCGTTCGGGAAGAGCTGTGCCAGCCGCTGTGCCTGTGCCCCAGGAGTGCCCTGTCACCACATCACCGGCCGCTGCGGCTGCCCCCCGGGCTCCACCGGCTCTGCCTGTGAAACACGTATGGAGAAACCTCTCACTGTGCTGCTGACGGGCTCTGGGAACAGGATGGGTCAAGGGGAACAAAAAACAAGCATAGAAAAAACCCCCAGGAATGAGCTGTGCCAAGGAGCAACTCAGATCTCGGCAGCCGGGCCATGCCCGTGGAGTGTTAGCCCAGCACAGGGAGCCAAGTGGGAAACCAGAGCCCTGTATTTATCCAGAGGATTAGCAATAAATCAGTATTAAAATGAGCTCCTGTGGGTATGAGCAAGTCTAGAAGAGACAGAGGCATGTTAGCACATTCCTTACACAGAGGACAGGCGTGGGTTGGCCGTGTCTGTGTGGGAGGGCGGGGGGAAGCTTGTGGTAATATGAGGGTGGGTAGGGCTGGTGCTGGCAAAGGCAGCTAATGTCTTTAAATACTCAGTTTTCTTTTCAATCCAAGTCTTTTCTGGAGTCAAGGAACCATTTGCCTGTGGCTCCCTTTGCTTGTGGGGCGGCAGAGAACTTCCACTGTCATAAAAGGCTTCCTAAATCCTGGCTTAAAATAGAAAGGGGAAAAGAAGTCTCGCATGGAGGGCTGGGATAGCTCCTGCTCAGCAGCTCCAAGTCAGCTCAGTGCCCTCTCCTCACAGCCTGCCTGCCAGGGACCTTCGGCCAGGGCTGCAGCCAGATCTGCCAGTGTCCCGGAGCCACCCAGGAGTGCCACCCAGTCACCGGGGCATGTATCTGTGCCCCCGGCTTCCATGGTCCCACCTGCCAGCTGGGTGAGTCCAAGCCCCCTTTTTCTGCTCCATCACAAACCTCTGCAGGTTGCTGCCAAGGTTCTGGGCTGGACGGAGAAGGCTCAGCCTGGGGAGCAGCTCCAAAGCCCAGGTTCTGATGGGTTGTCTTTCTTGCCACGGTTGCCTTTGTCCTCATCAGCCTGGCTGAGGTGGGTTCTCGTTCTGTTCTTCATCACTGTCCAGCTCGGGAGCTGAGTCTGCCCAGGCAAGTGTTTTCTTGCTGCCTGGTCCAAGCCTGGCCCACCCAGGGGCTCTGACCTTGTGGTGCCTCCCAGTGACTAATTTGGAGGCAGGAGTTCATGTAAACAAACCATCATTCTCATCTGCACTCAGCCTGGGGGTTTTTTGCCATTTTCCTTTTGAATTGAGGGATGTTTACCAGCGATATCATCAGCAGAGATGTTCTGAACAGTCCCAAGCTGCTCAGCATTGTGCTTGTTTGCCATGGGACTACTTAGAAGTGCTTTCTGGGGTTTTATTTGGCTGAGGAACAGCCAGTGCCTTGCAGAAGCTGCCACGTTCCTGCACGTTAGCGTGTGCCATCATGGAGCAGAGGCACCTGAGCATGGCTTGTGGGAGCCTATGATGTGTGAGATATATGGGGCACATCTGACACAACCAGGCCATGGAAACGGGGGGGTGTGTATGAACTGCATGCCCTTGGTGTGTTGCTGTAGCTGGTTGACTCATAAGTGCTTTGGAGCAGCTCTGTGTGGATCAGAAACCCATCGACTGGCACAAACCTCCTCCCCTCTGCTGGAAGGGCTGTATGAGCACACAGGGTGGGTTTCTCCAGGGTGGTTGGACCTTGGTCTCATCCTTTTAGGCCATTGTCTCTTTTTCCCCACAGAGTGCTCCCCTGGGTGGTACGGACACAACTGTGAAAGGCGCTGTGAGTGCAGGAACGGGGGACAGTGCGAGGCGGGCACAGGGACCTGCCACTGCCCACCCGGCTTCATCGGCGCTGACTGTGGCATTGGTGAGTGCCAGGGGTGACCTCAGCAGGAGGGCAATGGGGGTAGGTGTGAATCCTGCACGTTCCCGGGGTGCTGATTCTGTGGTCAGGGGGTGGCCCAGCAGCAGAAGAGCCCCTGACTCACTGGAAATCCTTTGGAGCCCATCATAAAGCTGGGAACAGTCTCTTCAGCAGGGTCTGTTGCAACAGGACAAGGGGTGGTGGGTTTAAACTTAAAGAGGGAGGTTTAGACTAGAGAGATGAGCTTGAAAAGTCCCTTCCCACCCAAACCATTCTATGATTCTTTGCACCACGCCACCACTGTTGCTCTCTGCTCATAATGCTTCACTCCTGCAGCAGAAGGAAACCTGAAAGCTCTTTCCCTGGCCCACAGCCACCCTGTGCACCAGCGCCAGGGCTGCAGACTCTTCCGACCTCCCCATCACTTTGCTCGTGTGTCATTGCAAAATCTTTCCAGCCCTCAAATGCAGCCAGCTCTGGGTGCTTTGCTGTGCTTTGTCATGACCAAGGCAGCTCAAGGTTTGCTCCCTGCCAGGCTGCCCTGCTGGGCGCTACGGGGAGGACTGTGCTCAGCTGTGCCCCTGTGGGGAAGGTGCGACCTGTCACCCCATCACTGGAGACTGCATCTGCCCACCGGGAAGAGCTGGTCCCACCTGCGAGCAAGGTAAGGATCAGGAACATCAGGATTCTGGGCTGGAGGAGGTCCTGAGCAGGAATTATTTCCTTGCTCTGAGTCTTCTGCCTGTGTTTGGGTGCTACTACTGGAACCAGTCCATGGTCCATGTGCCCATTGCCACCTCCTCCTGTCCCACAGGCTGTGAGAAGAACCACTATGGGGTGGGCTGCCAGCAGACCTGCTCCTGCCTCAACGGGGGACTCTGCGATGCAGCCGACGGCTCCTGTTCCTGTGCTCCTGGGTGGATGGGGAAATCCTGTGAAATAGGTAAACCTGGCATGGATGGACTGTCCTGCCCAGCCCAGTAACTGCAGAGCTCCCCCAGTTTGTGTCATGCTGCATCCAGTTTTTATTATCCCCGCCTGTGCCTGTTCTGCCTTATCACATCCCATCCCTCTGCAGTGCAGCAGAGGGGCCAGGGCTGGGTCTGGCTCTCTGGCCACCGAGCAGCTCTTCTGCTGCATCTCCCCTGCAGAATGCCCACCAGGAACCTACGGTGCCAACTGCCAGCTCCGTTGTGCCTGCCTGCACAATGCCACCTGCGAGGCGGGGACGGGGACCTGCCACTGCCCCGCGGGACACTACGGACCCCTCTGCGAGCACAGTGAGTGGTGGCAGCAGAAACACCTTTGGTTTGCAAAGGGATTGTTTTCTAAAGCTCCTCCAGAGAGCAGGATGAAGGTGTGACCTGCTGTAGGGCTGTGGGCACCAATGGGCTCTCCTTTTATTACTGGTGTTCATAGTGAACCCTTCCCAGGTAGCAGAAGTAGCTCCAGAGAAGGTAGAATTGTAGAATAACAACAATTTTTGGTGGAAGAGGCCTTTAAGATTAAGCCCAACCATTAACCCAGCACCACCAGGACACCACTAAACCATGTCCCTCAGCACTACATCTCCATGGCTTTGAAACCCGTCCAGGCCTGGGGACTCCACCACTGCCCTTCAAAACCCTTTTTGGGGAATAAATTGTTCCTTGTGTCCAACCTAAACCTCCCCTGGCCATTTCCTCTGCTGTTCCCAGGCAGCTGGGCACTGCTGTTCAGCTGAGCACTGGGTAGCTGAGGAGATGCTTTTGATTTGAACCTCTTTTGATTTGATGCTTTGGATTTGAACCTCTGCTCAGCAGCCAAGACGGGCTGAGGCTCTCCGAGAACAACCACGTACTTTCGGGCGCTTCTCGGGGAGCAAGGCTCGCTGCTTCTCTCTGCTGGGCTGTCGGAGGCTTTGCTGCTGAGCCTGCGTTCCACCCACCCGTGCTCTAACGAGCTCTCCATCCCAGGTTGTCCCCCGGGTTTCCACGGAGCCGGGTGCCGGGAGCGCTGCGACTGCGCGCTGGGGACCGGCTGTGACCCCATCACGGGGCGCTGCCGGTGCCCGGCGGGGCTGGGCGGGGAGCGCTGCCAGGCAGGTACTGCACCCCCTCCTGCTGCCCGGGAGCACCCCGGGGCTCAGCCTCACAGGGCAGGTGCCAAATCTTGCTCCTCACACCAGCCTGCAGGGCAGGGACGTTCGGCGAGGGATGTCAGCACCTCTGCGACTGTGCCGGCAACGCGTCCTGCGACCCTGCGACGGGGAAGTGCCGCTGCCCCCCCGGCAAAACCGGCCCCAAGTGCGGGTCAGGTGAGAGGAGCTGCAGCCTGGGGAGGGGAGAAGGAAAATGTGCAAGAGGGGCATTGACAGGAGGCTGGAGGACCAGGCCTAAAGTGGCTGCAAAACCCCTCTTGTTGGAGCTGAATTTTCGTTGAAAAGGGCTTTATTTTCTCCTCAAAGCATAAGAGGGCATCTGACCAGTGGTAGCCACCTCTCCAGACTATTCGTAGTCAGATCTGAATGCAAATACTCCCCCAGCCTCCAATGCCCTTGTATTTAGATTGCCAGAGTCCAAAGGCTGAGGAGCAAATGCGGGAGGACCACTTTGCTGGCCTTGGGATGCTCTGATGTCCTGTATCACCAGCGTTCAAGAGCAGCTTGGGGTGGGGGAAGGCAAAAAACCCCCACTTGCTGCTTTATCCTGCACTCAGCCTCCTCTGCAGGGTCTGCCTATTGTATGTCAGGAAATGTCTGAGTATTTCTTCTGGGGCACAGAAGCTGAGCCTGCAGTTGTCTAAGTGCCCCCTCTGTCCCCTCCCCAGACTGCCAGCCCACCCGCTATGGCCCAGACTGCAGCCTGGCCTGCCAGTGTGCCCCCAGCAGCTCCTACTGCCATGCCCAGAACGGCCGCTGCCTCTGCCTCAGCGGGCACTTGGGACCCACGTGTCGGGAAGGTAACGTACGGGCACAGTGCCGTGGAGGGGGGGAAGCCCCACGTGGCTGCAGAGGGATGCTGTGGTCCCCATGGGCATGGAGGGATGCTGTGGTACCTGTGGGCTGTGGAGGGATGCTGTGGTCCCCATGGGCATGGAGGGATGCTGTGGTACCCACTCTCTTCTGGGCACACTGGGCCAAAATGATCCTGTGCACCAACCATGGTGGAAGAACCACACACTTTATTTCTGCCCAAACCATGGTGGGACCTGTTGGCTCAGAGTAACCCCCTGTGGGTGCTGTGCTGTGGGGATGGGTGGCAGGATGGCCTGACTTGCTTTGCAGGTGGGACACCACGTCTGCTGTCATCTGAGCACCCCTTCTTGGTCCCAGGTCAGTAACACCCACAACAACCTGAAAATGCTGCCCCGATGTGAAGCAGCAGAGCAGGGCAGCAGCTGTCACAGCCCACTCACCCATCCCGGTTCCTTTCCAGCGGTGCAGCCCCCAGCACCCACCAGGTCACCTTTGTCCCGGGGGGGACCTCGGCCGGCCGAGCACTAGGTCCTGCAGCTCCTCATTGTGACCAAGCAGCCACCTGAAGAAGCCAAGGACCTGTTCAACAAACTCGTTTACAAGCCACGTGAGCTGCTCTCAGTTCCCAGCAGCTCAAGGTGCTGCTTTTGAAGTTGTCTGAGTGAGGTTGAAGCACCCAGTGTGACCATTTCACCACGACAGCACGGGCTGGTCTTTGGGGACAAGCACATGGACACTGGTGCACACCAACACCAGTACACACCAACACTGGCACCAGCACATGCTGACCCCAGCCCGACACCAGAAGGAACAGCTCCAAAGCAATCACTTCTGGTCAGCAGACTTTGGAAGCTCATGGCAGCTTGCTGGCCTTCATCTTTTGTGTGTTGGGCTTGAGGGGGGCTGAAGTTATGGTCCAGAATATATTTATGCAACAATATTTATGGGCAGCTGTACCATGGTGCTGCCAGAAGTGCTGGCTGGATGCACCAGGCTCTCCTCAGCTCATGCCTCCCCTAGGAGCACCACCTCACTTGAATTATTTTTTTTAATTTGAATTTGCAATGGTTTTTACAGTAAATTATTATTATTATGTGGGGAAAGGGCACTGGGCTCTAGCATTTACCATGGTGCCCACAGCCTGGCCCAATTGGTCAGCATGAGGTTTTCTGGTTTACATTTCCAGTGCCAGGCAATGCCTTCTTCACTTGACCAGGCAATGTCTTCCTCACTGACCCCACAGCCTGCTCTCCACAAGCTTTGCAGGGGTCAGGAGCTGGTTGTTCATACCAGGAGCATGTCAGCCCACCTGAGCTGCCCACGGCATTTGCTCCACTGAAAATTAAGCCTAAATGAAGTGTACTAATCAAAGATACTGTGTGGGGAGACACAAAGCTCTTGTGTGGTCCAGGAAACTCGAATCCCTGTTTAAGTGTTCTCACCCCAAGCCTGGACACTGTAATTTTCCCGTTCCAGTGGAGCAGGAGGTGGGACGGGGATGTAGGCAGGAGGAATGGCCAGGAGGCTGCACTGGCACAGCCATCCCTGGGCACGGAGTCACGGCAAAGCCTCGGCAGTGGGGATCAGCATCACCTCAGCAAGGGCCCCAGCCAGGACCCTTCATCGCTCTGCACAAAGCTCCTGGGGAAAGGGAGCCCGAGAGCTGCCCCTGTCAGAAGAACCCAGGCTCTGGAAGGAGAAGGGACGGCCCCGTCCCGGCACATCCAGCTCCACCCTGCCCAGGCACTTGGCCTTTAAATTATTCCCACGGGGGCCAACTGAAAATAATAAAAAGAATTGTTTCTTTTCCTGATGGAATTTATTTTAATCTGTACATAACTTGTAATTTTTTGCTAATTCTTTTTCTTATTTTATTTCTTCCTTAACAGTATTTTTTTGCATTAGATATCCTCATTGTGAAGAAATAATGTTAATATAAGTATGTAGTGAAGGACCAAACTGGTGTCATTCAGGTTGTCTGTTGTACGAGTGATCCCCAGGGAGCAGGAAGATTCTGCCCACGTGCCAAATGACCCCGCTCAGTCCCACCAGCCGAGCTGCCTCCTCTCCAGACAATCACCCCTTCTCTTCCCCTTGCCTTGACGGGACCCTTGCGGGAGACGAAGGTTTCCCCTCATTTCCTGGGCACCAAAGTGCCAGCAAAGCCCCGGGGGCTGGCAAGAGATGGCACCGAGCTGGGCAGGGCTGGTACCAAGGCAGGAAGGGCTGTCCCCAAGCAGGGCAGGGCTGTCCCCAGGCAGGTGTCCCACCAGCAGCCCCTGCCAGCTCCGCTCCCCGGCACACCAGAGACTCGTCCAGCGCTCGGGGCCAGGGGCCCGTGGCCACCAGCACGACCCAGAGAAGGGCTGGGCCCCGATGGGGCTGTCCAGCCCTGCAGGTTCCTGGACCCTGCTCCAGGAGAGCAGGAATCGGAGCTCCTTGGGCACGGGATGGACCCGTCCTGTGCTGGTGCAGCTCGAGAGCTGCAGCTCCAGGGCTCCTGGTGCTGCCTGGAATGAATCATCCATCTGAGCACAGATGGGACTCTGTACCTATGTTTTTTATAACGTGATGTTTTTTCCTGTTCATATTTCTTAATACACTTTGTTTGCTTCCTCTTTTCATGTAGCCAGTGTTTCTCTTTTGGGATCCCATCTCCTCTAATTCCACACTGATTTCAATCCTTCCACAGTTAGGAGAAATAAACAGAAAGCCTCACTCCATTGCTGTGCATCTTGTCTCTCTCAGTCAATCACACTTGAAATGTGCTCTTCTGAAGGGTGTTACTCGAGATGCACGTGTGGAGAGCAAACAGAGGCCAGAACGGTGCCTCCAGCAGAAGGAAGAGCTCAGAGCGGGGAGATCTGGCTCCTGAGCACAGATCTGACATGGAGCTGTCCTGCTCAGGGACACCCATCACCAGGAACAGGTCAAACACAGGGACCCTCCATCAAGTTCCCTTTTGGACAAGGAGAATGCACATTTCATTGGGATCCAAGAATTTATTGCTAATCCAATTAATCCTTCAATGTTTTAATCAGAAGAGACACATTAGAAGGATGCTGCCCCTGTGAATCCCAAGCCAGGCAGCACCCAGAGCTGCCTCACCCCCAAATCACAGCTGAGCAGCACAGATCCATGGTGGAGCTGCCCGGCCCATCTCCTCCCACCACCCTGATAGCATCAAACATCTGCCTTGAAAAAAAAACAAATGTAAACTGCTCAGCTATGAGAAAAGGACAATCCTGCCTCAGGCCTCTTCATTTGTCACTTGTTGGTGCTAATTCTGGAGGAGAAGGGGATGTGAGGAGACTGCTCTGCCTCAGGACAGCTGAGGTTCGATCTCTCTCCAGGGATGAACCCCCTGGACACATCCCCCTGCCCACTCTGGGCTACGGGAGAGGCAGCGGGAGCTGCAGCATCGCTCCTCTTCATTCTCCTGGTTTGCTCATCCAGCAGGACTTGTGAATTGCTTTAATCCAGCTGGAGCAACCCAGTTGTGACTCCCTGAGAACAACTCTGACCACACCAGCCCCAGCATCTGCTCGTTTAGCCATGACTGGGAGGTGGTGGGCATCAGCTCACCCTGTGGAGGCCGTGGATGTGCTCTAAAGAACCAAGAATAATTGTGAGGGAAAAAAAAAGAACAAGAAAGAGGAGTGGAAAACTGTGCCAAGGAATAAGCCCAGCATACAGATTTAAGTTGCTAAATCCTCTTGATTCAGGAGTGCTCTCCCTACACCTGGGTCTTCCCATGCAAGGTGAGCAGCTGCTCCCAGCAGGCACCAGCCCTGACAGGGAGGGGGATGGACGGCAGCACGAGCCACTTCATGGACCCAGAACATGGCCACAGCCTGTTCACCTGCAGCAGCACCTTGGCTGTGCCACACCATTAATATCAGCACTGTCCGAGAGTGCCTGGATGGCAGGTCTCACATTAATTACACAGCCACTGATCAGTCCTGAACAATAAAATCTGTCACCTGTGACTGCTCGAGACAAATGAAGTTCAAGAAGAGAGGCTCTCCCACTCCCTTCTTGCCATGGGCTCAGTCCGCAGAGGTTTGAAGACCCTGGATAAGTCCTGCCAGAGGCACCATTCCTTGGCCAGACCCTACACGTCGGTCTCCACCCGCAGCCGCTCCATCCGCCGCACGTTGCACTCGACAGCAGCACGGCTGGTGATCTGCCTGGCACAGCTCTGGGGGAACCAGCCCCTCTCCCCATCCCGCAGCCGCTCGCCCCAGCACCAGCCTAGGAGGAGAACAGCAGAGATGGGGAAGGGCCATGGCTCCTGGGGATGTGGTGCTTCACCCAAGGTAGCCCTTCCCCACCTGCAGCTCCCCGTGCGCTGGCACTTACCGTCCTCTCCACCCAACACCAGGACCACGTCAGCCTGCTGCAGGGAAATCTCATCTGCCTCTTTAGCCAGGTAGGCACGGGTTATCTCCACTTGGCTCAGATCTGCAGAGCACAGCAGGGACACAGTGAGAAGCACGGCCAGGAGCTGCAGCCCAGCACCCACCACTGACAGCCCTCTACTCATGGCTTTCACACGTCCCTGCCCCTCATCTCTCCTGCTGCCCCCTCCAAGCACATGGGAGGAGAAGCCAAATCTCTCCTTACCCACAGCCTGAGGCATTCCTGGAATTTCATTGTATCTCCAGGGAAATGTGTTTAAGGTTTATTGTGGCTGATAACTGAATGGGAGGCCACTGCTAAAGCAAGGCAGTGCCCTGAGCTCTCCTCTCCATCCACACACATCCTCAGCTCCCTCTCCAGCAGCAGGAACCTGAGCCTGCAAAAGCTCAGGCTCTGGCTCAGCTAATCCCTGGATGGATCCCACGTCTGTACCTCCTTTGGGAACGGGGTCGGGCTTTGCCTTCTCTCTGTGCATCAGCGCCGCGATCCAGCGGGCACGGTCACTCCTGCAGGGGGAAAGCCCATGTGAAAAGGCAGCCCTAGAGACAGCCCCCATGCTGCTGGAATTGCCAGCAGGATGAAGGCTTCCCGGGGAAGTCAGACTGATAGCAGGTGAGCTATCAAGACTGGACAAGCATTTGATTAGAGCTTTCAATGTAAAGATACTTCAAAAGCAAAACACGCTGCCCAGCTGCTTTGCTTAATTTGGGAAGGGGGAGCATTATCTGGGAATGATGAGGGAAATCTAAAGGAGAGAAAGAAACAGTGCAAGGGGACAAGCCCACACAGGTCACACTTTCTGGGAGGGATGATCTGCAGAAGCCTCAGGGGGGTTCCCAGGTTTATCCCACAAGCAGGACCATGCACCCAGCGAAACTCAGGCCACTCACAGCGTCTCTGCCGAGAGCACGATCTCCTCCCGCCTGCCCTCGCTGTCCTTCTCCATCAGCACCCTCAGGAGGTGCCCGCCGGCCGTGCCACGGGCTGTGCCCCCACCACTGCTCTTGCCAGGTGGAGGGGAGGGTGGGTGGTCGGTGTTCTCGATCTTCTCCACCGTGACCTGGTCCAGCGTGGCGTAGTTCATCACGGTGTAGCTCTCCTCGCTGCGGCAGAGGTGGGGTGGGCACCTCAGCTGCTGTTGGCGGGCACCGACCTGCCACCCACTGCCAGCTCAGAGCCCTGATGGGTGACACTCAGCAGGCATTGCCAAGGTGACCATCATGGTGACGACAGGAGCTGATACCCAGAGGTGGGACACCCCCAAACAGAAGCAAGGTCGAGGGAGGTGGACCTGGGTGCCTCCCTTCAGGCTAACAAGGGAAACTTCCTGCCCAGGGAGGTGGTGGAGTCCCCAACCCTGGAGGGGTTCAAAAAACAAGTAGATTTGATGCTTTGGGACATGGCCTAGGGGTCAGGGAGGTGTTGGACTTGGTGATCCTAGAGGTCTTTTCCAATCTAAATGATTCTATGATTCAATAAAGGTCAAAACGGGGAAGTCTCGAGACTTTCTTAGGCTACGTGCTGTGTGGGAAATGAAGATTTTAACCCCCTTAGTTGTTCCCCAGGGAAAGGAAGGGCCCCCCCGAGCCTCACCTCTTCTTCTTGGTTATGATGAGGACGTCGTTGAACAAGAAGAGGTAGCAGAGCCTGCCAGCACCACGGCGGAAGATGCCGGCCTCCTCCGACAGCAGCAGGTAGAGCTCCCCCCGCTTCCGCAGCCAGCGGGAGGCAGAAATCAGGGGGAAGGGCTGAAACAGACCCAGGGAAAGTCTGACTGAGGACCCCAGAAGATTTTCCCCCCACTGCTTCCACAAGACCTCACCTTCTTCTTCCCAAACTCCAGCTGTTTCTGCAGGGTGTACATCTGCTCTGTCCTCTCCATAGCACGAGCTCCCTCATTGCAGCTCTTAACCAGCTAGGAAAAAACAAACCACAAGGGAAGTGGAGAGTGGCAGGACACCAAACCCTGCTGTCCTCCACACCAGCACCAGCACCACCAGAGAAGGGACAGCCTGGCTTCCCTGGACAGGAGAAACAGCCGTGTCCCAACATGGGTTCCACGCCCAGTTTGAGGAAAGGCAGTTGGAGGTTCTCCTGCCACCAGCGCTGCTTTGGTGGCCACAATCTCTGTGGCACATTGCCTTGTGTGAGCAACCATCAGATGGGAAAGCCGGTGGAGAGGAGACACGGGAGCCCAAACACCACATGGATCACCACCTCCACTGCTTCTGCTGCTCCTTCACTCCCCTACACTTTGCTTTGTTTACTGCTCTCTGCCTAAACCTCCAAAAACCACGGCAAGAACGTGTCGCAGCTCAACACCAGAGGTTCCAAGGAGGGAGAGCACTAGTGGAGATGATGATATCAAAGGGAAGGGGAAAAGATGGGCCAAAGAGGAAAAGATGCCAAGAAAAAGGAAAAAAAGAAGATCAGGTAAGAAAGGTGAGGGAGAAGATGAGTGCATCCAGCTGCTATTGGAGTGGAGAAATCTCAAGTGAGCTGATGTAGGGAGGGAAAAGGAGAGGACAGAATGGCAGGTTCAGGACCAAAGTGATGGAACAGTGGCTGGGAGGAGGAGGAGAGGTGGAGAGCAGCCAGGCCTCACCTTGCTGATGGCTTTCAGAGCTCTGGTGGCAGCTCCGTACTCTGCAGTGCAAGCTTTTGTTTTTTGGCAGACAGTCTGGAAAGCCAAGAGAAGGCACTTCAGTGACACTGAGAGACAGAGCCCTGCTCCTCCACCACTGCCCCGGGGCTTGGGGGTTCAACACGTGCCCAAGCCACTCCCAGCAGCAGGACAGCATTCCAAGAGAGGTCTAAATGCTGGTAGCTGCCACCCCACCCTGGGGATCCAGACGGAGCACAGGGCACAGAAGAACCTCAGGTCCTTCAAGTGGATGGCACCAGGAGGTGAAGCGTTACTCACAAAGCTGCACATCTGACTCCCATAAGAAGTTCTGGATCTAAATCCCAAATACAGGCTTGGGCAGCCCAGGCTCTGCTCCCAGAGGGATGGAAGTCCAAGCAGAAGCTGTCCCGGGCTCAAAGAAGGGTACAACACCTCTCCAGAGGCACCAAGTGATGCCACCATGACTTACTTACATCTAACAGCAGAGGAAGCCGTGTTACCCTCTGCATAGGGAGAATGAGAAATGAGATCACTGGCAGGCCTCCACATTCTGGTTTCCTTTCAATTTGTTTCAAGGTCTCTTTAAATAAGGGGTTTGTGGTTCTGGAACAGGACAAGAAAGCTGCATTAACTCTGTTCTTCAGTTATCGAGGTTTCCCAGCAGCTTTCCCTGCAGGGATGGCACTGCCCTGGTCTCATGGCTGGGGAGAGGATGGATTGATGGAAAACCACCAAGAGATGTTGAGTCCACCAACAGGTGAGTAAAGCCATAGATGTACCAACAGCAAACACAAACTTGACCTGTACCACCAGTATGATATGGGGATGAACAGCCTCCAAACTGTCCCTAACACACCACACATGTTATTGACCCTGGCAAGACCCATCTGACTCCAGTACATGGTAGCAACACCCTCGTCTATCCCCGTCCCTCACTCTTAGCACAGCACAGCACAAATCACCTCCTGATCACCCAACACAGACACACTGAGGTCTAGAGGCTGAACTCTGCTCAGAAAGGAGACAGCCTTCCTTAGGGAAAAGGGAAGGACCACATGCTGAGGGAGCCCCAGGCTGGACCCAGTCCCATCAGCTCAGTCCATCCTCCCCCAGCATCCCAGCATCGCTGGAGCCCAGACACCAACCCCTTTGGCAGCACTCACAGCAGCTTCTGGAGGGTCCTCTGCTGGTAGACTTCATTGGAGCAGTAGCTGATGTAGGGGTTGAAGTGGTTCGAGGCGTGTTCTTCCACGATGTCACTGATGTCAGGGATGAGGAGGTTTTCCTGGTGTCGCTTCTCTAAGTCTTCAAAGAAGCTAAGGAGAGAATTTCAAATAACTTCACGACTCATCGGGTCTGGACAAACTGAACTGATGGAAGTTTAACAATGTTCCCACTGCAACTTCTCCCTGGTTTTCCCAGAGGAGACAAAACCCTGGATCCCCCCTGCACAGGGCAGCTGAGACACCCACATCTCCAGCGCAGCTCCCAGGAGCTCAGCTGCAGAGATGGGGAACGCAGCTCCTGAGTATCCCCAGCCCCAGAGGCACACGCTTCCTCCATTCCCACCCGAGATCCCTCCTCCTCTTTAGCTCTCCAGGAAGATCCATCCCTGCTCCACCAGGGCTGCTCCCGCCTGGTTGTGGGAAGCCTCAAGCCCTCACCGCCCCCGCAGCGGTTCCCAGCCCAGCCTGTCCTCTCCTCCTCCTGCTTTCCCACACGGACACAGCTCCCGAGGCATCTGCTCCCACCTCCACACTCACAACAGCTCTTTCAAGGCATAGTTTCAGTTTCAGTTCCCCAGCACCCCACCAGCACACCCAGGGAGGAGTTTCCAGGTAAACAGGAGTGTCCCAGGCGTGGGGACAAGGTCTGAGACAGCTTTTGGTGCCCAACTGCAGCTACACAACCAAGCACCACCATTATAACCCATTAAGAAACTGGGTTCAGGGTAACAGACCAAAGAAACCGGGTGTCAGGGTAACAGATCATCTTCCACTAGAGAGGTCCTCAGCCTGTAACAGCAAGAAGTCTCTCAGAGGAGTGTGCCATGACAGAAGGCACTAAGAAGAAGAGCAATAGATGGGATGCCTCAACAATCCAAGGGATGGTGGTTTCCACATGACAAATACACGGAGCTCCAGAGTCCCCCCTCCTCCAGACGTGCCTGGGCCTGACCCCACATCAAGAGCCCCCACTTGCCTGGTGCTGATCGCCAGGATGTCACTGATGTTGGAGAAGAGGTGGTGGTGCTCTGTCTGGGTCATGGTCTCCCTCAGCTCCTCTGACCTCATGAAGTGACACACCAGGATGCTCAGGCTGTGCATGTAGGAGTACTCAGAAGTGATGATCTCAAACATGGCCTGGAAAGAGCAGGGCAGGGAAGATGTAACAGCACAAACTGACCGAGCAAGACAGTGAATTAAAACTTGCTGCATCTCATCTACATTTGGTTGGCACAAAGCCACTGGAAATAACTTTGCTCCAACAGTGTTCCCTGTGTCATCTCATGCATTGCCTGGCCTGTGCCAGTAACTTCAGCACATTTTAGTCATTAACAAGCTGTAGCATTAAAGCTCTTCCAGGCACATCCAAGGCCCCTCTCACCTCCTGCCTCTTGCGCTCCTCCGGCGATATCCTCTGCAGGATTCCTGCTTCCAGCACCTGTGAGGAGAGCCTGGGTGAGCATCGCCTTCAACGACGGTCCTTGCACGCCCTCTAGTGCGGTCTGGGGCTGTGCCCAGCCCTGCACAGCCCACCAGCCTCCTACAACTACCTCCCACCTCAGCACCTCCCACAGCTCCATTTCCCACTGAAGCATCTCCTACCACAGCATCTCCCACAGCTCCATCTCTCACCGCAGCATCTCCCCCAGTTGCCTCCCATGCCTCCACCTCCAACATCTCCATTTCCCACCACAGTCTCCCACAGCCTCGAAGCCCACAGCAGGGAGATGATGCTGCTCTGCAGGAGGATATTTCTCTCCCCAGAGACCAGGTACTCAGCAGGAGCACCCGTCCCCCCCCTTCTTTGTGGGTGAACCTCTCAGAAGCCCAACCGCAGCAGCTCTGCCAGCTCCCCGACGAGCCTGGACAGGAACCTGTGTGTCCAAGGCAGGGCTGGAAAGCCTCAGAACATCCCATGACAAAGACCAATGCTGCAGAGTTATCCACTCGTGGTTTGCTCAGCAGCTCAGAGAGCTTTTAAAACACAGGCAGCTGTGGCTGCAGCACACCACAAGCACAGGAGAGGTTCATGGCGAGGGCAAATGGGGCTGTTTGGACCCTTTGAGCCCCCCTGGGCTGGCTGCTGGACTCTACCTCGGGGAGCTGGCTCCAGGTGACCTGTGCCGGGCGGTAGCTCTGCACCACAATCGTGGAACCCGCTGGGGACGGCTCCTCTGGGATGGATTCCTCCAGCAAATCCTCATCTGACTCATGGCTGACAGAGTTCAGACCTCTCTCACGGATCTCCTGATACAGCCGGGGCTCTGCAGAGGCAAAGGCACGAGGTCAGCAAAGCCTCTCCCAGCTTCAGCCCACAGCTTCCCTTCCTGCCCCCATTGGCCAAGAGCCCTGCCGCGAGCACCAGCAAGCCAGGGCCAGCACCTCGCTAGGATTGGACTTTGCTCAGCACCAATTAGCCAGAGCTCCCAGTCCTGGCAGCTCCTGCAGCTCTCCCATGTTTGCCCGAGCAGCAGAGCTGGGAGGGCTCCATGGCCAGCATGGAGCAGGACTGCAGTGCTCCTCTTGCAGGTGGGCAAACGGAGCCACAGCAACTGCCCTGGGCCAGGGACAAGCAGCAGCAGAGGTGTCAAAGAGACTTCCAGGGGTTTGCTTTGCTGAGAAGTGTTCCGTGAAGCAGTGGGGACATTGGAGCTCTCAGGGAGAGGAGAGGGACAAGCACTCACGGTCCTTGAAGGAGCCACCACGTTTCTGCACCCGCTTCCGCCCAAAGGTCTTCTGCAGGAGGGAGGAGAGAAGAACGTGCTGCAGTTACTCTATTTCTATGGCCCTAGGGAGCATTTGGCTCCTTCAGGAAGGAGAGAAGTTACCTGTGCAGCCAGTCAGCAAATACCACCCTGTTCCCTCAGCCAGATTTGTGCCTGAGCTCTTGTTTGCCTTCCCAAGTGACTCAGCTCTCACCTCCCGCTATCGGGGTCACCATCTGAGCTGTTCTGTGGCTACGCAGCCGCCGTTGTGTCTACCTGTCTCACTCCTGGACTTTGCCTGCACCGAGACTGCTTCTCCCCAGCCCTGCTTCACCCATGTTTGTGAACAGCCACTCTGGAGCCAACCCCACCCTGCAAACGTGTCCACAGCCTCCCGCCAACCAGCGGGAGCCCTGGAGCAGCCAGTTACACTCAACAAAAGCCATGTCAACTATTCCTGGGCTCTCTGGAGACCTACAGCATCTGCTGGTGACACGCAGGCTTCCCAAGGCACCAGTCACAAGCTCAGCAAGCCTGTCAGCTCCACGCTGGGCTCACACAGCTCTGTAACTGACAGGAGCTGCAGGAAAAGGGCTCTGCAGGCCCCCCAGCAGCTCATCATCAGGAAAAGAGACTCTTGATCCCCAACTGAGAGTAACTGGGTGACAGTAGGTGCAAAACCCACCTTGGTCCTGCCAGGGCTGCGGGCAGGTGGGGCACTGCCCTCCTCTGACATGGGTTTCAGCGAGGGGATGGTGTTCACCAGCTCTGGCTCTGCATCCTTCATGGCCGCACGGTAGGACATGTTCCTCAGGTTGCGCTTGAGGGCCCCTCCACCATCCTCCTCCACCTCTGACTCCACGGAGAAGCAGGGGACGGACGCCCGCTTCGGGTCTGGGCCCAGGGGCTCCCGGCATGACCCCACTGCCCCGACACTCTGGTGCCGGGAAGGGTTGTTCTTGGTCTTGCTGGAGACAGCCAAGCTCTTGGGGATCAGCTGCTGGGTTCCCACCTTCAGCGCAGCCGGGCTGTCCGTGCTGAGGATGATGCGTCGGGGCTCGGCCGAGGTGGGGGAGCCCAGAGGGGAGAGTGAGCCGGGGTCAGCAGAGCTGTGCTTCCCAGGGGGGGAGGTCGAGCTGGAGGGCTCTGGCCGTATCGGGTGACATCGGTACTCCAGGAGAAAGGTCTTGTCATCCACAGGACTGCCAGGGGCGCTTCGGGACATGATGGTGGCACAGGGGACCAGAAAGCTGCATAAGACAGACAGACAGGTGGAACAACTTACTCATCATCATCTCCTGTGCCACATCACCTACCATGCACCTACAAACACCTGGCAGAGCATTCACACCTGCTGCCTACCCCATTACATGGTTTGAGGAAAAACCTGTGGCTTAATTTGTCTGCTGAGACCTCACTGTAAAGCCACCACCATCTCTGAGCTGCTCCTTTTCAAAGGCCACAGACCAGGAAACAGAAAATGAGACTTGAAAATATCTCCCTGCATCAATAACTGGCAGAAGGACAAAACAGACCCATCAACAAAAGCTCATTTGATCAAGATGCTGCTGATTTCCCAGTCCTTGGCCAAGGGACACACGCTTTGGAGCCAAATATCCCTCGGGTGTGGGAAGTGCTGCCTTTACCCTTAATCCTGGCTGGGCACCAAGCCCCTGAGCACCAGCCCCAATAACCAGGGACCCCCCCGAGGCCCTGGGAGCTGCAGGATCCCCGGGAGCGCTGCTGGGGAGCAGGACCCCGCGTCTCCGCCGCTTCCCAGCCCCGTGCCCGGGGACACGCTGCCCAGCGCCGTGACCCCGGACGCTCCAGCCCCGGTGTGCGGGGGGAACGGAGCGGGGAGCAGCCCCCGGGACACGCACATGGGCACCGGCACCCCCACCCCTGCCCAGACCCCCCCTCCCCTCCCCGGGACTCCGAGGACGGAGCCTCCGGTTACTCACCGCGCTCCCACGGCCGCTCCCGGCGCCGGGACCCGCCTCCTCCCGGGGTCCAGCCCGGGCTGGCCGGGAAGGGGGCTTGGGGAGGAACCGGGACGTGTTGGGGCTCTGCAGCCCCCTCCTCCGCAGCCCCGGTGCCGGTTCCGTGTTACCGTCCCCCAGGAGCCCAGCGCGGCGGGGGCGGGACGGGAGCGGGGCCGCCCCCGGGAGGAGGGACCGGACGGGGCAGGGCAGGGCAAGGGGGTGGCCCCGTTCACCCCGGGGCTGAGTCTCGACGGGTGTTCCCGGGAGCTCCGAGCATCGGTCCCGCAGAGCACCCGGTGTCCGCTCCGCCCCTGCTTAACACGGCTCGAGAACTGGCCAAACTGAACTAAAAAGTGATTTTTTTCGGCTGCTTCTTAACATTTCAAGTTGGCCCAGCACTTCTCCCTCCCCTGGGGCTCTCCCGGGATCAGCCATTCCCGAAAGCCTCCTCCCCACGGTCACTGAAGGTCACAGGAATTTTTGGCATCGCTCTCCCATCGTGTTAATGGGTGACAAACCACCGCCCCTCCGGCTGCAATCAGGACAGACCCTCGGTGACCCCAGGCAGGGGCTGTTTCTCACTAAAGGTACATCTAAGACTTGCCACAGCAGCTGAACCTTCGGTGGTTAAAGGCAACCCTGGGCTATCACCATCCAGGTGCACAAACCCCCCCATTTGGGATGCTCTGGTACCACACACGCTGTGGGATGTGCAGCTACCGCGGGAAAGTGGGTCCAAGGCTCAGGCTGTCGACAGCCACCCAGTAACTGAGCACCAGTAAGACCAGTCTCAACAGTGCTCTGTGTATTTCCTGGGAACAGACTTTTCCTTGACCTCCTCTCTTGCCCCCCGCCCTGATTTCCGCACCCCCCCTAAAAAAGGAGCCTTTTTTCTCGCTGGTTTATGGTGAATCTCAAGTGCTTTCTGGATGACAAAGTCCACTTGTCAGCAATATTCTTTTAAAAGACTCTGTTCTCTCCTCTCTGAGGCCTGCCTGACAATCACTCTATTATCAGAGCTTTCTTACCCGATGGATTTTTTCCCTTTCCCTCGGGGGCTAATAAGGAGAAAGGTTCCAGTCGTCACAGCGAGCTGAGGGCTCCTACTCAAGGGTTCAGCTAAGAGTGAAACCCTTACATGGCAAACTCCAGGGAAGGGCCATTATGCTGGATGTAGGATAGCATCATTTGATCACCATGAATGACTTTTTGAAGCGGAGGCCATTCATCAGTTTGGTAATGCGTCTTGTTAGCTCAAAGACCCTGCTTTCAAGTCATTTCTGCTCCCAGGGCCCCCGCTGAAACATCTGACCGCTATCACTAGATAGTTCACTAACTCTCCGCTCGCAGTTGTGAAAGGAAATATTCTTGGCATTTTTAGATGGCTCGCTGATGCTTTGTCCCAACCCGTCCCCCCACTCCAGAACCTTCTTGCTCTCCCCTGTGCCAAGTGCCTGGCAGTGCATCCCTTCAGCCACCTGGTCCTTCTGGACCTGGGCACCAAGGAGGGGTGTCCATCATTTAGTTTCCTGAAGCTCTTTTCAAATATTACAATCCAAGGACATAAAACATCAACCAACCTTACCAGAGAGTGGAGCTACTCCAGGCGGCGGGGAGGGTGGAGGACCAGCTTCCTTCTGCACCTGCACGAGCTGCTTGGGGAGAGAAGAAATAAAAGATGTTATTTTTGCAGGCTACAACAATCCCCAAACCCATCTTCATCAGACTGTTTGTTCCCATCAGACACCCTCAATCCACTCCTGTCCACGTTCCTACTTCTGTTCCATCCCACTCCCATCCCTGGCCTCGCTTGCCCGTATAGAATCATTTAGGTTGGAGAAGACCTCTAGGATCATCAAGTCCAACCTTTGTCCAGCATCTCCCTGAAGGTCCTTAACTTACCTTCTAGCACCGTCAGAAGTAACCCATCCAACCACCCCATCACCGAGTGACACTGCTTCTCTACCCTTCTTCCAAGGAAGAAAGCTCACGGGACCACTGCTTATAAAAGCACACAGGTTTATTGCATATCAATCTCATGTATAAATTCATCGTAGCATTGGAAAGATTACATTTGGTATACATTCCTATTCTACAGCATTAACCTCAAAATCAGCTTCTTCTAGTCATTATTTTAAAGGAATTTCTCTACACAAGTACATTTGTCTTTTATCACAAGCATCAAAATGAAATTTGTAAAATCGCTTTTTTTTCTTTTTAATTATTTTCTACACTTCATATCTTTTATTTCATTATGCTCCCAACAAAGCGATTTCATATTAATTAATAACTGCCAACACTTTTTTTTTTTTTCCTTCCTTGGCAGTTCAAGGCTTCTAGCCTCGGACGCAAAATCTAATCACATATACAATAAGTGCATCTACGGAATTTTTTTCTTTTTAATAAAAATTTCACAAACAGACACCATAATGACTGCTAAACACAAGTCATGCACAGTTTACTTATAAACATAACAGAAGCAATATACAATCAAGAATGATATGGAACAAGCACCATCCTCTTTCTCAATGTTTTTTAAACATTATATGAAAACCAGACATTTACAATTGATTTAAAAAAACACTATACAGTTCTAAAGGAAAAAAAAAAAACCAAACCAAAACCCTAAATCATATCTGTATTGTAACAATGGGAAAAGGAATGACATAGGATGCACAGATTTATGATTCTTGCAAGCACAATATATATATGTCTTAAATTACATCTTCTGCAGGCTGGAAATGACATCAGGGCGAAGCATCTCTCGCTTCGAAGAGAGCAACGAGAATGTAAAATACATTGAGAATTACTTTCAGAATTACTTTGTTCACATGTGAATTGCACATTTGGAAATCAAAGCTGCCTTTTTTTTCGGTTTTTTTTTTTTTTTTTTTTTTTTTTTTTTTTTTTTTTTTTTTCTCCCAAAGTGGTAATAAAAAATTAACGACAAAAAAAAGAGGAAAAAAAAAAAAAAAAAAATCTCGGAATCATTCAATAACGCTTTAATCACAGTATCACTCAACACTACAGAGAAGAAGGTTCATGGCTTGTGGACACACTACTGACCGTGGCCGAGGGGCAGGGGGCTCGCCCTCGCCCTGCCAGCGCTGACCCCGCGGGACCCTGGGCTCCCTGGCCACGCCGCCCCCTCCCCTCCCCGCCACGCACACACACACACAGTACAGCACGTTAAACTCGAGTGTCAGTCAGTAGATCGAGACGGGCGGAGGGGAGGGGGGCTCACGATCCAGTGCTTTGATGCTTAGAGTCAAACACGTCCATGTCTTTGTGCAAGTGCTTCGCCAAACGCGGGGCTCGAGGGCTAAGTGCTGAGCGGGGAGCCAGAGCTTCCACTAGGCTGGGCTTAAGCAAGACGGAAACCGAGCTTTGGGGTTTGTCCTGGGACACCAGCCAGCCCCGTGGACCTGCTCGGGCCCCATCCCGAGGGCAGCTGCTGCCCCTCAGCATCACCCTGCCCACGGCAGAGCCAACCTGGCACCGTCCTGACCGAGAACCTTCTGCACCCACACTTGGCACCACCAGCTCCCGGCATCACCCACGGTGATGGGCACCAGCAAGAGGAAGGGAAAGCACAAGCATCAGGCCTGTTTTGTCCTCCCTACAGAGCTGTCTGTGGTCAGTCATGCTCAGGAGAAAGCAGGACCCTCCTGTGCTTGGAACAGGCGTGACCACCGACCTTCTCTGGTTGTGCACCACCTCAGAGGGCTTCCCTGTCCTCTCCTCCCTGCTGCTGTGGCAATATGGCTACGAGATGTGGAAACACTGATAATAAATAGATCCTGCCCAAATATTCTTGGTTCAGACCGCACCTCGAGCAGCACCCTGGCTTTCAAACAACAACAGGTCACATTCCAGTTACCTCAACCACACCACGCTGTGCCCACCAGCACCACAGCTCTGAGCAGTGGTGAGGGGTGGCCCTGGCCACTACAGCCCCGAGTCTCATGGAAGCCCAGACCTCTCCCACGAGCCCTGCTCCGAGGGCTGAGCCCTCCTCACACACACCTCTCGGGGAGCATCCTTCAAACGAAAGGATCACTTTTGTCTACGACAGCAAATCAAAAGCTAAACGCCTGCTGTGAGCTGCAACACGTTTCAAGTGCAATCGACTGAGAGCTACAAGATGAGCAGAGGTTGAGGGTTTCTGTTTATCTGAGCTGTGGAACAATCAAACTTGTAATCAGTGCTAAATCTGAGGAGTGGGAGATCCTACAACAGGGACGCTAGCTAGAGAGAACGGGAAGAACCGATTCAGGAAACAAGAAAAGAAAAGAAAAAATCATTTCATGATTTTAAAACCTATTTTTCATGTCCTTAATCCCTGTCTGGATGGCACCTCCCTGGCTGGGGCCAGCACCAGAGCAGGAGCAGCCCTGGCTCCTGGGGAGCAAGGGACAGCCCTGCGAGGGACACAGCGGAGCCGGGAGCTGTGACAAACTGCTCCTGAGGAAACACCACAACAGACAGGAGGGCTGAGATACTGAAAGGAAGACCACAAAGACCCAAACAAATCCTCACAGCAACACCTGCATTTCTCAGTGCTTGGCCCACACTCTGGAGAGCAGCTCACTGCTGCTCCATCACCTCCTCACGCTGAGGAGCACGATGCTGACCTCTTCAAAGATTGCTTCAATGATGACCAAAGCAGCAGCTCAGAGCACACCAACACCACTACCCACAGATCTTGTCCCAACACGGCAGTGCTACAATCCCTGCCAGAAAGATCAGAAGACAGATGGTTCACTGCAGGCAGCACCAGAGCTGCAGCTCTCGAGCTGCACCAGCACAGGACGGGTCCATCCCGTGCCCAAGGAGCTCTGATTCCTGCTCTCCTGGAGCAGGGTCCAGGAACCTTCTCTGGGTCGTGCTGGTGGCCACGGGCCCCTGGCCCCGAGCGCTGGACGAGTCTCTGGTGTGCCGGGGAGCGGAGCTGGCAGGGGCTGCTGGTGGGACACCTGCCTGGGGACAGCCCTGCCCTGCTTGGGGACAGCCCTTCCTGCCTTGGTACCAGCCCTGCCCGGCTCGGTGCCATCTCTTGCCAGCCCCCGGGGCTTTGCTGGCACTTTGGTGCCCAGGAAATGAGGGGAAACCTTCGTCTCCCGCAAGGGTCCCGTCAAGGCAAGGGGAAGAGAAGGGGTGATTGTCTGGAGAGGAGGCAGCTCGGCTGGTGGGACTGAGCGGGGTCATTTGGCACGTGGGCAGAATCTTCCTGCTCCCTGGGGATCACTCGTACAACAGACAACCTGAATGACACCAGTTTGGTCCTTCACTACATACTTATATTAACATTATTTCTTCACAATGAGGATATCTAATGCAAAAAAATACTGTTAAGGAAGAAATAAAATAAGAAAAAGAATTAGCAAAAAATTACAAGTTATGTACAGATTAAAATAAATTCCATCAGGAAAAGAAACAATTCTTTTTATTATTTTCAGTTGGCCCCCGTGGGAATAATTTAAAGGCCAAGTGCCTGGGCAGGGTGGAGCTGGATGTGCCGGGACGGGGCCGTCCCTTCTCCTTCCAGAGCCTGGGTTCTTCTGACAGGGGCAGCTCTCGGGCTCCCTTTCCCCAGGAGCTTTGTGCAAATACATGGAGCAGTTCAGGTCTCGCTGACTGTTGGTCTCAGAGCCTTGGGCACTTTCACAGGGAGTTGTGGAATACAGGAAAGGAAGGGTGAGTTTTCTCGGGAAAGACGCTGATGCTGCTAATTTACCTTTTGCTCCTCCTGTACCAAAGCTGCCCCAGATGCTTTCCTCTGGGCAGGCTGAGGTTCCTGGCCATCCAAAACCAGCCTCACGTGTGCTCTTGGGTGCAACGAGTGAATTGCAAAGGCATCGCTCCTAACTCAGCCTCTGCCTCCCTGGAGCAGCTCTCTCCTTTGTTGTAGCATGCTGGAATGAGGCTTCCCTGCTGTGTTTTCTCCACACTGGACCAGCAGAGAATCTTCTGCCTGTTCTCTTCCATGCCAAGCAGGCAGAGAGGCCACACTTGTCAACTGTTTACAGGCAGATGCTGCTGCTTCTCTGAAATGACCCATTATCCCAGTTCTGCAAGCAGTTGTTACCTGACACAGCACTAGAAGCACACCCAGCACTAAAATATGCTGGGATTAATGGAAGTTCCTCTTGACTTCGCTGGCTTTAGAGGCATCCTTAGAGAGCCAGTGGCAGGTTCCTGATGCAGAACAGGCAAGATGCAGAGACATGTTTGAACTCAGCACCAGTCCAGTCCTTGGCACTTGTCACTTTTAGATGCTGTAATTTGAAAATTCTTAGGACACACATTGTAAACTTGCCCTGCATAGCCAACGTCACCCTTTGCAAGCTCCAAGTGCTTTCCTGACTACTCTGTAATTCAGCTTTACCTGCAAGATCACAGCTCCAGCAGCAGATTGTAACTGCAATGTAGAACAGCACACACACCACAGTATTTCTGGAGGCCACTTTGTGTCAGTGAGGAAGATGAGACTTTGAAGTGATTTAAAATCACTCATAAAATACCTGCGAGCAATTTTAGAGTCAGAGGGACAATTCGATTCTCAGCCAAGTGCTTGAACAGAGGGTGGTACCCCTGAGGTTGCTGAGGCAAGGGAATATGAACATTTCTACTGAAATTATCAGCCAAAGAGCATCATGTGACACGCAGGCAGCCATCCAGCACACCAAAACCATGACATGAGCCAGAAACCCCCACCACAGTTCCCAGATGCCACCAGCACTGGAAGGATGGCACTCCCTGGGGAGATAAATGGGAAGCTGTGGCTGAACCACCCTCCTGCCCAGCACACGCGCTTCCCACCCACAGCTACAGCTCTCCAGGAACAGCATCACCCAGGACCTCTGTGACCGGGCAAGCCCAAGCCTCCCAGAGGATGCTTCAGGTCCAAGCAGCATCTTGGGCTCACAGGCACTAGCAGGGATGGAAAGAGCTCTCAACCTCGCAGCGTCGGCACAGAGAGAGGGGCACTCAGGGCATGGATGATGACCACGAACACAGGTTTGCACGATAACCCCAACCCTGGCAGAGCTCTAGGCTGAAGCCTTCTCACCCAGGACACTGCACGTGGTGGGGTGGCCTCACATCCGAGCAGCTCTGTGCTGGGCCAGTGTGGTTTGTGGGGAGCAAAGGGCAGGTCGGCGCTGCTGTGGGAGCACAGAACTTCAGATCCTTTGGGGGGGTCAATTAGAGGGGTTGGAGGTACCCTTCCCTGGTAGAACTCCAGTGACTATGTCAGAATTGCACCGGGGACAGGTCACACCTGGCTCTTGCCTCCTGACTTCACTACTCAGCTGAATGGGAAGGAAATGCTACCAAAAGGTTCCAAGCTTCCATTGACACGCAGGCTCCACTGGCTCAGTGACACCGCTCCCGATGCTAGAGGGGCCAAGAGCTGATTGCACTGTTGCAATTCATGTCTTGCTCGTGCTGTTCCTGTGAGATCCTAGGGCTGCATCGGGGTTATCCAGTTTTGCAGAGGTTCGTTCTGATAAATTAGGAATGAAAACTCTGGGTAGATAAGAATGCAGGACTCGTAGGTGGGATGCGACAGGTTCCTTCTCAGCCAAAAGTCCAGACGACTCCCTGAGGCCCCCTCATCCATCTTCTGCTTGCTGGGATTTTTGCTGGGATAATTGCAGCACCACCGCCTCCTCGCTTGGACTCTGGCCAGTGCCTTGTTGACCTCTCAGAGGTGGTTGATGGGGTTAAAGGTCCCCGACTCTGAAGCTGCTCCTGCCATGTCCAACCAAGCACCCAGAGAGTTCTGGGAGGACGTGTGGAGGGGAGCGTTCTCAGACAGGGACAGCATCATTGCATAAGCCTGGAGAGGAGAGCAATGCAGAGGACACGTGTGAACACACATGCAGGACAGGCTGCAACAAACCCTATGAAAGGGGGTTTGTCTATAACAATCTGCTTGCTGCTTTGTCACCCAGATGCTCTCCCTATTCCAAGACCACTTGTCCCATACACCTTTGCATCCTCTCACAGCCCATCTGAGTGATGTGGAGACTTAAGGAGATGACAACCTCACAGAGTGGTCATGGGCTGCCACCCATGACCTGAAAGAGAAGGAGGAGGAGGACATGGTCCCCACCCTCCCTGGTCTAATGTGTGCTCTTACTCTGGGATGAAGGCATTTCCATGAGACGCATCCCTTCCTGCACAAGAGATGATCCCATTATCTAAGTGATGATTATCACTACTGTGATTTGAGCGCAACCCGCCCTGCATCTCACACACCACAAAACTGATTAAAAAAGCAGAAATACCAGGGGACAGGCCAGAGCTAACAACGCAGTACAGGTTTTAAAGAGCAAGCTGTTCTTACACAGTTAGTACACTCAGTGTGTTAGTAACAGGACACACGTAGCAAGTGGCTTGTGTTTGAGTTAGTTTCACCCAGAATAAAAGCTGAGTCCTAACTTCAAGCAGACCTTCCCCAGGTTCAGTACTAGCACCTACTGTGAAGGACGACAAGAATTTCACAAGTCTGGGGTGATGATAAATCAAAAATCATGTTCTGCTGGGCATCTGCATTAAGCTACTGCTTTGCTGGACATTTAAAATAGATTTCATGACAGAGTCTGTTGCTTGAAGGTTAGAAAAGCAACAGCTGTCCTCACCCCCCATGAAGGACTGAGCATGGTCTCCCCAGCCCAGTGATGTGGCTTCACTGGACATCTCTTTTGTGAGACTCCTTTTGTAGGGATCAAGATAAGAACTTCATAAAACTGGACTATTTTGGTTCAATGAAAGGCAGAAAGCACAGATGGGTCTGCCCCAGAGCTCCGGGTTTTTCTCAGAGCTCCAGCAGGTGCTGAGATGTCACACTGAGGTTTCTTGGTGGGTCTGAGCTGCTCTAGCTCACGGGGCAGATTTCCATTTCATGGTTTGCTTTTAGAAATCAGGGAGATAAAGGAGACTGGCTGGACTGCAAGCCCTGGAAATACCATTGTCTGTTACACCTTTTAGCATCAAACCCAAGGATGTTTCTCAGACCAAACCACCAGTTTCTTAGTATATACCAACAGAAGACCCATCCCAAAGGACAAATAAATAAAAGCTATAAAAACATTTATACAGACAGATAAGAACAGACAGATGCCTCTATCTTTCTATCTAGGCATGTTCCCACAGCACAGGCTCCATGATAAACTGACCTGGTAACCAAAGCCTGCTCTGTTTCTCCTCTATTTCCCTACAGGTGCAACAAGACACGTTTCATGTATGATCCACACGTTACAGTTCCAAGATGGGGAACATCCCCAAGGAAGGGGACAATCAGCCCTGGCTGAGGGAGGCCAGCTGCTCACTAACCCTGCCCTGGAAACGTTCGACTAGAGAAAATGTTCTGTCATATACCCACCTGGTTTTTAGCCTGCCTGTACAGAGTCTGTTTTATTGTCTCAGAGTCTAAGGTGGAATTAAACACATCCTTAACTTCAAACGCTTCCTCGGCTGCTTTGCGGAGATCCAGCCCCTTCCCAAAATTCGGCATCTGCTCCAAATCTAACAAGCCGGCTTCGTCCTCCTCAATACACCTGTACCAATGACCAGGGAAGGGGTGACCCGTGGTTAGCTCATCTCACCACCCACGCCCAGCAGAGGTGCTGCTACCCAGTGCCTGCATGCACATACCACGGGGGGCTCACAAGCCACATGCGTGAACGGACAGACAGACAGACACGGAAACGACACGAGATGCGAGGAGCAAAGAAGTGGAGAGCACGGCACAAACAGCACCAGGGTGAGAGGTCTGGGAGCCAGAGGGGCTACAACTCCCTGGGGTCTTCTCTGGGGAGGTGTCCCCTCCTGGAAATGTCTGACAGGGGACCCCTGTCTGGAGAAGCTGCTGAGTTTTGAGCTGCAATTAAACAGTGATGCACTGAAACCACTTTGCCTCTGGGACATTTGTTAGGAGTGTCAGTTGGGAAACTGAGGCAAAAAGAAAGCTAAGCCTTTGCTGTGTGCAACAAACTTCAGTTTTAAAGGTGTCTAGACACGGCTTGACTTTGGAGAAAAAAAAGCTTCACTTTTTCTCAGAGCTCTGAGAGCTCCACTTGAAGTCAACAACATTTTTCTGTAGCTAAAATGAACAGAGCAGCCCAAACTGGACTGTACACGTGTGCCTTTCTTCCCCTTTGGAGAGAAACATTATCCACTGAAAATGCTGTTTGCTGTGTTGTCCTGATAGGAACTCCTCAAGCTTTGGGCAGACACCCTATCACAGACCCTCCTTGCAGTCCACTTGTTTCGTGTCCCCCACCAGGGTGAAAATGGAATCTCTCAAGTGAATGCTCAAATCAAACGGGACGAATGATACACGGTGTGAAAATAAACCAACAGCACTCACAATCTACCATGGACACAGGAGTCTGAGCCCCACCAGAGCTCTCAAAGGGTGCCCGTCTCACCTTCGGGTGTGGTCAAAGCTCATGGTGAGAGATGTGGGCTCCTCATCTTCTTCATCCTCAAATGCTCCTCTGGGCTCGGCGGCGGGTGATACCGTCTCATCCTGTGACTTCCCTGTCAGGCTGTCATCATCTTCCTCTTCCAGTTCTTCATCTTCATCATCCACATCTTCTGTTTTCTCGTTTGCTAACCCGTGACACTGGGAATTGCCATCGATATCCTGCATTTCTGGCCTGAAATATTTGGTCAAAGAGGGGAAGAGGGAAGGAAAAAAGACAAGATGCCAAGTGTGTCAGCCATGATTCTGCACTGCAATGCAAGACTTGATAATTTCATACATAGGTATGAACACGCAGATTTATGTACACACACATAGCATTTAAACTGCAAGGAAAAGGAAAACCAACATGTTTTCAACATTTAAAAATCAGCCTTCACGGCATCTTAAGGGCTAATAAGCGTGTCAAGTACATACCAGCCCCAAAGCTTTTCAAACTAGAATTTTGTGTAGTCTGGAGATAAATGATGGTTTTCCATCTCTTAAAATACAACATCTGTGGGGCAAGCAGCTTTCCTCCTTCTCTGTGCTTCTGTGTCCTAACAATGTCCCTTTGAGCAACCAGAAGGAGGAACCTTCCTCATCGTGTGACCTGACAGCCAGCCCAGATTACCCCTCACATTCCTTTTGTTATCCATGCCCGTGCAGACCCAAACCAGCAGGTTTACATCGTGTTAAGAGAACAAGAGTGGGATCACCAGTGCTATGGCCCTGAAACCCAACAGGGTGCCACCAAGTGACACAAATAAGATTAACATCTTCACCAGGAATTTCACACCAGCATGGTCCTCACTTCTCACTGTTCTTCACATGGATCATGTCTTAACACTGGGCTTAGAGCTTGAAGCTCAATGCATCTTCCTTCCAAACTTTTAACATTCCTCTGAGTGTCTGAAATCAAGTCCTGCAGGACACAGGCTGACCTTTCAACCACATTAACACCACGTGCCACCAGATCATTTGACTTGCTTGCCCACCTTTTATCTGCTAAGGTTGCTGCTTGGTTCATCTCGCTATTTGCAATAAAATTCCGGATTTCAGAGAAATAGGAATCCTCTTTTTCATCTAAAAGTGCATGGTTGTCTGACTCCGAGTTGGGGGAAGAGGCACTGGTCCCAAGGTGGTTTGTGATGACTCCAGAGTGCTGGCTCACTGGGGAGAGGAACAACAGACAGGAGGAGACAATCAGATTTTATTAAGACAAAAACCAAAGGAGAAACGTTACACAACAACCCTCTCACTACATATTAATTAGTTAACATTTAAGAGAAACCTCATGGACCAAAGCTCAAGTTTTCCAGATGTGAATTCCAGTGAGAAATACAGGTGACACTTGGCATTTATGGATAGTATATACAATTTAAGAGCCACTATCCATTGCATACCTGTTTGCCTCTAACTTTTCCATTATTTTTTTTTTCCCCCTAGGCTGGGAACTCAGTCAGTTGGCTTCAGCACAGGAATTTCTTCCTTTGTTTTTTATCTTAAGGTAAAGTCTATTTATCTTCTTGAACTTCACACATATCTACAAATGCATTTCAAGTTGAAACCCTTGCTGGAGCTACTTGCTGATATTCAGCTTTCCAGAAAGGCTTCCCAAGGTGACCAGAGACCAGCCCCTGGTGTCTTCTCCACCAGAACCCCCTTTCCTACCTGGAACGTTCTCGTGCTCATGTTTCTTCAGGTGCCTGTCCAGGTTGGTCTGCTGCCCAAAGCATCGGTTACACAGGTGACATTTGAAAGGCTTCTCCTTGTTATGGATGTTCCGAACGTGCCGCTGGAGGTTGGAGGAAATGCTGAATGACCTGTCACAGTATTTACACCTGAAAAATAGAAGCAAATGCCAAAGAGTGCAACGTGAGGAAAAAAAAAAAAAGAAAAATCTGACTATCAGAAACCCAGAAAATGTTGGTCTATAAATCTTTACTCAGCTGAGGACCTGGGAAGCACGAGGCATTAATCACTCCAGACAAATCTGATATTATTGTTACTCAAGGAGCACAAAGAAAGGATTAGGATTAATTAAGAAGTGAGTCATCCAAACAAATAAGAATTTTAACCAAAATAATTACTTTTCCACACACGAGTGGAAAAATAAGAAAGGTGAATTTATTTCTTCCACCCTTCTCATTTTGTAGGGGAAGGAGGTGAAATATGGCTGTGGAGGGAGGAAAAAAGATGACAGAGGGGGAAGAAAGAAGGGAGGTTAAATGTATAACAGTTATTAGCATATCCCTCCATGACACAGTCATCTGGACACACAGAAAAATCCAGATTTATTTGTGAAATTCCTTGCAGTGCTCAAGATGCAGGAGTACAGCACGTCTTTAAAGGTAATTATGGTTATTATTACAGTACAACAGCTCCCAAGAAATACACCGGAGTTTCCAAACAGGATAAGATTTACTCCTAAGTAGCGAATATCTGGTTTAGGATGAAAAAATGTGGAATGTAAGGAGCCAAGCCAGAATGTTTAGGGAAACTGCTGAGTGAAGAAATGTTCCCTCTTTGAAACAAACCCCTGCAGACCCATGGCAGAGGTGTTGGAAGCGTGTTCAAAGTCTCTGGATTCAGATCCCCTCCGAATAAAAGCAGAGCTTTGCTAAACCTGGGGCTTTGTGAGCTCGGTGTGGAGCAGGAAGGCGGGTGATGGACTGAAGAGGGCAGCTTTGAGCCACCATGAGGAGCTCCAGCTCCAGAAAAAAACTAATTCCTCCTTGAACTGCCTGAATCCCTCATCAGATCTCCCCTGAAATACGTCATTTGTACCTCAACAAAGCTGCTTTCCTCAGGGCTCTACTTCCAAAATCCATAAGTAGAATCCTTTCTCCACTAGACCTCTGCAAATCCTGGACACTTGTGGGACAGAACAAACCCCATTCTTAAGCCCTCCTAAGTGCAGAAGAGAACCTCTGCCTTAGAACTGCTCCCTGCTCCTCTAACCACAGCTTGTCCTCTGAGCTGAGCCAGGATTTGATAAGGTGTGAAGATGGTGGAGCCTTTGTGCACCTCGTTTGGTTCATTAGGTGAAGAGGGCACCAGAACCTCTCCTGTGCCCATGTCACTTAAATATGGGTTTGCCCTGACACTAGGGATGGTTCCTACAAACCCAACAGGTCCCAATGTGGGAAGGAGGTGGGAGTGTGGAGAAACCCACGCTGTGAAACACACACGCACAGTTTCCAGATGTGCTACAGCTGGGATTTTTATTTGGTCTCTGAAAAGAAATGGGTATTATTTTTGGAAATGGCAGAGATACATTTATGAAACACTCTCTCTTGCTGAATGTTTATGGATTCCATGTCCACCTCCAAATTTCCTACTGTTAAATCACTAAAAAGAATAAAGATACTTCAAATAATGAACCTTTATTATGATTAACCTAGCAAGAGAGCAAAATCTCTCTTTAAACCACAGTTTTCTCAGACTTCGAAAGTTTTTCTTTTCCTATTCTTTGAAAACCACAGATTGAATAACTAAAGAAAACGAGACCTTGTTTGAACACCAGCAAGAACAAGCCCAGTTTATCTATGGGGAGTTAAAAGGAAACAGATTCCCAGCTCCTATTCTCCTGCTATCTGCTGGCAACCCACGGAGCTGCTCTCGGGAGCTGCAGCTTCTGCTGCTCAGCACTTCAGAAAACTGACATGTCCAGAAGAGCCACATCCCGACATCCCTGTTATTCCACAGGACTCTCACAAGCCCTTCTGCCCAGCTTAGTTCTACTGGTATCCTATTGGCAGCCCCCTCCTCGTCCCTGCTGAGGTCCAAGGTTTTCCCCCACCAGCCCCATGTCCTTCAACCCCAACTCTCCTTGGCTGGGGTGTGCCCAGCGTGGGGCTCAGGGGGTGCCCCGGGTACCGCCCGGGTCTCGCCTGCATCACTCACACCAGCAGCTCCAGCGACTTCAAAGGGGCAGGCACAGCCTGGCCCCCTGCACGCCCATTTATTTGGATGTCCAGGAAGTCTTTGAAAAGCTGCCTCTGACAGGTCCTTGCTCTAACCATGAGCTATGTGGATGCAGGGTAGGGTAGGGAGAAAGGATAAAGAGCTTGTTAAAAAAATAGAAAACAGAGGAGCATTGGGAAGGAGCACTAGCTAACGTCTGGAGGCAGAGGGATGAGGGAGCAGCACTGGGTTATTTGTGGTCCCAGAGGGGTCCGTGCTTGGATCCCTCCTGGTTTTAATCTAAATAAATGACCCAGACAGAGGAACCAGCTTAAACTCCAGGAAGAGGTGAATGCAGAGGCAGGAGAAGAAGGAAACTCAAAGAAGAGGTATTTGCTTTGTAAACACACTGACAAAACGCTAGTAAAGTTTCTTCCTTATCAGTTTAAAGTAACACACCCATGGGCTAAAAAAATATAAAGAGGGAGTGAATGATGGCTGAGGAGGAGGCAAAGCTGGAGCTCAGGGGCTCTGGGGAATCCTCAGGGACTGGGATACCTGGTATAACACAACTGGAAAGGGAGAAAATGTGGACAGCAAAGCCCAGTAACCTGAGGAGGAGTGATGGAGCTAAATCACTGCGTGACTACGAGGGTTCAGAAACATTCACGAGTGACAGAATGGTGCTTGAGAACACCCTTTGCAAAGTTTCAACAGCACGACAGCACTTGCTGTTTAATAACTTGGATTTTACACTGATTTGATGATCAACGTGAGCTATAAAGGCAGAACTGTGGTAACAAAGCACAGAACACACCGACGGCTTCTCTGCCTCAAGTGCATCCATAGCAGGGGTGAATTTAGGCTCCATTTTTAAGAAAGAAAACGAGAAAGAAGAGATTTGAACTCAGCTATGTGCAATCCTCAACGACACGGTGATGTCAGCTTGAGTTGTTAGTTTGAGCTTAATGCAGATAACGGGACACGGGGGCCTAGAAGGAAATTAAAGAAAAACAAACCCAAACCAGCCGTGGGGAAGCACATCTCTATGGAGGCATCCCAGGCAGGGCTTCAGCACCAGGGTAATCCAAGAATCAACTAGAGGCCATGGAGGGAGGGACATTTGGAGGAAGAAAATAAAGTCTTGCTGAATTGAACAGCTTTGAGCTGCTCCCAGCCCAGGTTTTGTGCAGTTTATGTGATTCTGTGATTCCAGAGAATGAAAACAAAACTAAAAAGCACGTTCCTGCTCCCAGCACAAGGAGCTTCACTAAAAACTGCTCCTGGAATCTGCTTAAGCTCACAACAAAACCCTATTTTTAACAATTTGAGTTTCCAGGTAAGTCTGACAGGATTTTACAAGCCCAACTTTCTTTGCATTTCTCTGAAACAGTTAAATTTGATAGTCCTTTATAGCACTGGGGTTTGAAGTACCTACTACTGAATTTTAGATCTGGTGTGGAAGAGAGCAAAGCAGCCTGTCACATTTCACTGTATTGCAGAGTGTCCTTGAGTCTTTCCAAATCTGTTGAATTTTAGGCAGTAAAGTGCATTACAGGTATTTCTTAGTCTTTAAAAAAACACGTAGCACTTTCCCTATACAAAAAAGAATTAATTTGCCTCCTTACTGCTCATGTGCTATTAATTCCTGCTTTACACATCATTAAATAGACACCAAGGAAGTTTAAGTGGCTTGGTAAAAATCACATCACTTACCAACAGCAACAAAACCCAAAAGATTTTTGGTTTTGGAATCAAAACCAAAGCACCTTATTTTCTGCCCTGCCTGTTTCTTATCTGCACTCGGACATTTGGTCAGTTTGTGTCAGCTTTAAGAACATGTTCATTCATATTTGAATGAATGTGTAACACTGACAGAGTCAAAAAAACCCACATTTAAATAATCCAAAGAATAGTTCTAAGAAAGACATCAGTAAAAGAAGGGAAAGTCAGCAACCTCCTGTTACCTGCAGAAAGCCAGCACTTAAAAACCAAATTATTGCTGCAAAAGTTGGAAATCTCAGTTCTCTGAGAGCAAAAGAAAATCAATGATAATTAAGCTCTTCTGTAAAGGCAGCACCAACTCTCAGGAGTGCTGTTATAATGCAACATTGTCCAGAAGTCAAACCTCTATTACAAAAAAAACACCCAGGCCATTTGCTGGGAGAAGACCAGATCAAATAAATCTCTATTTTCCTAACCTTTGTTAAGTTGCAAGTCTCCTTTTTTGGAAGAAAACCGAACTAACACTCTGGAATAATCGGGAGCGAGGGTCCTGGTCGGAGGGGGTGTGTGGTGAACACACAGTGCTCATTCAAGGACTATCAAACAGAGCAGGGAAAGCTTCCAAAATATATGTCTGCTCTGCAGGGGCTTTTTTCTAATTTTTGATTTACCTAATGTCTCGGAATTCTGTATGGAAAAAAATAAATTTGACTCCCTACGTAGCAGGGGTTACAATGTGGGAGAGAGCAGCTTTTTAGGTTAAACAGCATAAAAATTGGGTGTATTTGGCCACACAGGCTTTTGCTGCTGATAAATTTGTTTGTGTTTCTCTTTATATATATAATAACTATTGCACACACTTTGTTGTGAGCTTACCAGTTTGCATGGGAACACCCTAACATCAGCTACCAAAAATGAAACTGACTGAATTGTTACTCGACAATTGCAAGACACAGCACAGAAAACACAGCACTGGGTTTGCAGGGAGCTCTCACTTCATCCCCCAGCAGGTTTGCTCACAGATGTACCTATTCTAACAAGAATACAACCAAAGATTTTTTTTTTTTTTCCAAAGTTCTTTGAAACTGACTGTGAAACACTGGAGAAAATTCCAGGGGGAAAATTCCCACTTGGTCTCCCATGAGAAATATTCGTTCATGTATCTATACACACACACACACACATATATATATATATATACACTTAGATATATTTTCTTGTTTTACCCAGATTTAAAGCATTCCCTTGACCAGCAGCCCCAGCCCTGGTGTGTGCCCAGGCTGGAACGCCAAGTGCCCAAGTGCAGGGTCCTGTCTGGAGTTCTGCAACTGGTTCAATACAAACTGAGGTATAAAAATCAGATCACCTTTTCCACAACTAGTAAAAAATAGTAGTTCAGCCTTTTGCCTTAAACACCCAAAGAACACACAAATCAGGGCACGAATTCCCCACACTGATCACTCTTTAAACTTTGCAATTTGAGGTAGGACATTCCCCAACTTTGATTTCCAAGCAGACACATCACAGGGCTTTGCTTTTCTTTTGTTTTTTGATCCACTACTCCCAGCACCTCCGATACGCATTAGGAAAAGAAAATAGCAAAACCTAGCTAGACCCAGCAGCTAATTTACTGGCAAGCCCTTCAAACCAGCCCGAATTTCAGAGACATTCAGCACCTTCAGCTGTCCTTGAGATGAATGGTTAACGTGAGTGTTAAACAACACAGCAAACCAGCCCGCTCCTTTGCCAGCATACATCTAAATATAAGTTAAGTGTCTATCTTCGAGCTGCCAAGCCCGATTATTTTTGGCTGGTACACATAATATACAGTCCTATGAATCATTGTGTGTAACACCACGGGGCTGGGGTGTCAGGCTGGCACAGCTTTCTGGAAAGGAGAAGGAATAACAGAGCAGTGAAGGGGGAGTGCTGGGGAAGGGGCTGCCCGGGGGCCAACATCACCTGTATGGTTGCTCTCCAGTGTGTGTCCGCAGATGCCTGGTCAGGTTGGCTGAGCGCGGGAAGATCTTACCACAGTACCTGGGCAGGGAGAGCCAGAGTTACCATCAGAGCATCAGTCACAGAATCATTTAGGTTGGAAAAAACCTCCGGGATCATCAAATCCAACCTTTGTTCAACGTCTCCCTGACACCCAGACTGTGTCACACCAGAGCATTTACAAACACTGGTGCATTTACAAACACCAGAGTGTTTACAAACACCTGATCACCACCTACCATCAGCCTCACTTTGATTCTCTTTTGCTGAGTTTCTTACACCTATTTTTATAAAAGCTTTTTGAATACATGGAAGCTTTTCACCTCCACGATCTCCCACAGCAATGAGCTCCTCTTCTGAACGGTGCGTGGTGTCAAAGAACCTCCTGCTTGTTCAAACCCATCCCTTAGTAATTGCATTCAATAGTACCTCAGTCCTGCCTTAGCACAAAGAGCATTTAACCACTGCCCATCCATGGTGTCTGTCACTTGAGACTTTTATAAATCTCTTGTTTAGTTGCTTATCATACAGAATCTACTTGTTCATCCTTCTCAGAATTTTCTTCTGGATAACTGCTCCACAGCAAATCTGATCCACAGCAAACTCAAGAGGAAGGGAGGTATAAATACAAATACTAATTGGGAAATAGAATATAAAGGAAGAAGGGTTACACTGACTGCAACACCCGATGCTGACTGTTGAAGCAGGAACACACAAGTAGATTTTCTTAATTTCAGAGACTTTCAGCACCTTCAGATGTCCTGAAGATGCGAGTGCTCATCAGCAGTGAAAACCCAAATGTAACCTGTGAAAAACTGTGTATGCAGAGACCCGTTTTTATTCCCATGATCTGCTCTGATAGGAGCTTTTAGAGCTGCAACAGATCCGTGTTCCTGGGGATATGACTGTGTTTGAAAACCCTGTTTACCCTACACCAGTTTAAGAATTCCCTTACTTTACATAACTGAGGTTGCACCCGCACTGGAAACCACACGCAAGAGACTTGGCCTGGAGAATTCTGTGTGCTTGAGAATCTCCAGATCTGCTCTCAAGGTTTTTAAAAATTACAAAGAAAATAGAAACTCTGATTTCCTACCAGACACAACAAGCTATTTCAGAGCGGGTTAGTCATCAGAATGCTCCCTTCTAATTCTGCTGCTTGTTTTTGCTCCCACCCTCGTTGGGATGGTGAAGACACCCGTGTGAAGATGCTCTCTTGGTGCCCTTGTCCCAGGGCTGCCCCAGGAGCTGGGGGGTGCCAGGCCCTTACCTGCAGGTGTAACGCTCCTTGCCCTTGCGCAGGATGGGGTCCGAGAGCGTGGGCGGCGGGGATCTGAAGTTGAAGGGGTGGTGGGGAAGGGGCTGCAGGGAGGTGCCAGTGTCTGCCTTCATGGCTGCAAAACTCTCCAGTTTCTCTGTCATCGTTTCTATGGCCGACATCTACGAGTACAAGGCAAGAGCTCGTGTTATAAAACCCACAGGAAGAACAACATCTGAGGCATCAAACATCTCTTAGCACTAGGATGTTGGTCACAGCCTGTTGCTGATGTTGGCTCTCAGCCTCAGAAGGTACTTGCACAGCGTGAAGCTGAGCCACTGAATCCAGCCAGGAAAGAGAAATATGTGTATTGGGCTCCAAGGAATCATAGAATAGAATCATAGAATCATTTAGGTTGGAAAAGACCTCTAGGATCAATCCCAACCTTTGTCCAACATCTCCTTGACCCCTAGACCATGTCTCACAGACATCAGGGAAGATACAGAAGCAAAGCCAAACAGTAAGCACTAAATCTCAGAAATCACTTGGTTACTTTCTGCTTACTTCCAGCATTGCAGATTAAAAATTATCTCCAAATACATTTGACTTCCCCTTTTCCAGGGATGACACTGCAATTGGACGCTGCAGTCAAGTGCTGGATGTAGAACTCGCTGCTCAAACCCTCCTCAAACTCAAAGCAGGTGTGATCTCTCCTACAGCATCCATCACCTTGGCGTGGGCTCGGAGGGTCAGCAGTGGCGAGCCGTGGTGGGCAGGTTAGAGACCACCACCCAAACCACAGTGCAAGCCTGTTGGGATGGGGGTGACACCAAATAGAACATTTCTGGGTGTCTCTGAAGCTTTACTTCGTATGACTCAGCAATGGCCACGTTCTCACACAAACACTGGGGTCAACACCACACCAGGAAGAGGGAGAACGGGACAAACCTGGAGATACAAGGAGAAGAGGAAAGCAAAAAAGGGGAAAAAGGTCGTTCTGTGTGCAAAACCCACAGACACACATAAAAATCCTACCCAAAGAAAACCACTTTTAGCTCCATCAGCGCCAAACAGGAAACCCAAACCCAGGAGAGAAACACAACTCCGAGGACCACGCTGACATCTCCAGCGTCCGATTTCATGCACTCCTGAGAGCCCTTTCGAGATACCCAGCAGCAAACTGGGATCAAACAAACAAGGCAGCAATAAAGCTGCCTCCTGGCTGCAGCTGAGATCACCGGGAAAGGCGGGGGGGGAAAGGGAGCCCAGGAGAGCAGCGCGGGAGCCGGGGGACAGCGAGCGAGCGGAAGGCAGGAGGAAGCCATAGATCAAAACTAGATGCTCTATTGTACAGGAAGGGCTGACCTTTTGCACGTTTACACTTTATTAAACTGGGCTCAGGGGGAGGAACGAGAGCCAAGATATTGTTTAAAATGTATGACTATTAAAAAAAAAAGTTGTCTTAATCACCGAAGAATATATTGTGGAAGGCTGACAACCATTCATAAGCTGTAAAAAAGAGGAGTAGTAAAACCCATTTCCCGATAATAGATCCACGGCCCCTTAGTTGGAGGCTCCCAGCCCATGATAAATAGTAAGTAATACTTAGCGCCAGCCACTTGAAAAGGTTACTTGATCATTTACAGCAAAAGCTCTGCCCCAGCTGCCAGTCATGTAACAAAACCATCATGTTAAAATGCTATCCGGATCTTTCAGAGCTCTGCCACTCAGCCCTTTGCTGGAGTACCTGGAGATATCTTTTGTTGTGCCCTGTTCTTTAGGCACTTAGTCAGAGATGTTTGCTGGCTTGATAGCCGTAGGCTTATTTTAAAATTCTAAACACCGGCCACAGCCTCTCCAGTGGTAAAGGCACTTTGCTATTTAGGGAACAACTGCCTGGTTATAATAAAAAAGAAGGGGAGAAGAAAAGGAACTTAACAGGTGAGAAAAGGTTTTCCATTAAGTTATCAAAAAGTTACACCGTTTATTTATGTTGTCCAGAGTTTCACTGGAAATAGACAATGCAAGAATAACTCCCATCAGAGCAGAGAAACTACTGTCAACGACTGGCTACCAAATAAAAGTTGCCTGAAATTCATTTTGAGAGAGAAAGCATCTTTATCATGTCTTCTGGCTTAATTGCATCCCACCCAGGGCCCTCATGAGAGCTGGGGAATTATTCACAGAAAAGGCTGAGACCAGACTCATGTTCAGAGTGAGGGAAACACGTTCCTGGCTGTGTCTGCCTGACCCAGTATGTGAATATTGGTCCTAAGGAAGAATATGGGAGTCTCTAAAAACATGAATTCTTGGGAGGAGATCCAGGATAACATCAGATGGGGATCTGGGAGTAAAAACCTCACACACCCTTGAAGAAATGACCTGTCTTCATTCCCTGTATTTGAAATAGTTGATCGATTCCAGAGCATGGGAATGGTGCCTCTCCAGATCAAGGGATCTTTGCAGAGCAACCCGCTTTATTAAAAATCAGTTATCAGGAAGTTACGGGCTGGGGTGATTGTAAATTTTCGGCTATTCTGTGTGATAAGCTATTAGAGATAACCAGACCTTCCACATCTTTTCATTGCCATGGGAAGAGGACGTGGTCAGGATTCCAGGAACAATGTTAACAACCTTCCACCCAATGCCTGCTCCACTCAGGGGCTGGATGTTTCTCATCGTCTCCTCGGGTTGCTTTGCCACACTAGCTCCTCCCTGCTATCAGATTCTTTACAGGCAGATATCCCCACTATTCTAACTCACACAAACACAGGATGTTCCTGGCCAGCCTGTCACCATTATCCAGCCTCTACGGAGGAAAAATCGAGGGAAGTTATTAACCAAACTCTGGGGCTGATGCGAAACAATGAGGGAACTAAGTTTAGCTGTGAAAGCCACCAGGATCCAGCTTTCACAAACCTGCACGTTATTTATCTAAGGTGGGAAACGTTATCAGAGGAGAACAATGCATGTGAATGTAGAGGAGAGCAGAGCAGTGCCCACGGAGCCCAGCTCCCAGCAGGACAGACCGAGGACAGCTGGTGACCAACACCAGGCAGCGTGGGGCAGAACTCACAGGATTGCACAGGCTGGAAAAGGCCTTTAAGATCATCGAGACCAAACATTAATCTAATGATGGTCATTAAGGAGTGAGGAGTGCCCAGGGCCAAGTGTAACATCACTTCCTGGGGAGGCTGCAAACTGGGGGTGATTCCCATGAATAGTCCTGGTTTCACTCGACTTTGTTGAGCCTTTCAAAGGCTCTGGGGTAAAGGTCTGGTCCTCTGCACCGTGGGCTGGTGGGTTGGTGTTCCCAGTCCACTGCCAAAAGGGAGAGCTGCACAGCAGTGATTCCCACTGCTCGGCCTGAAGGAGATGAAGGGTGAGCAAACACCCCTGATTGTCAGAACACAGACTGGGGCAGCTGGGCAGGAAGGAGGGAATACAAGTTCTCCATCACCTTCTGGAGCAGGCAGAGCTGAACCCTGACTCTCCATGGCCCTAGATGATGGAAGGGAACATCAGGCAGGTATAAAGTGCTACTGCTTGGATGCAGGACAGTCCTTCTCCACTTTATGCTACTGCAAAGGACTGGTGGAAAATAGTTTCCCACTGGGCCCCTGGAGGAGAAAGAGTGTGTCCCAAGTGACCTGTTTGTACCAGCTCCATCTCAAACATCTTGGCATCCAACCAACACCACGATGCAACGTCCCTGCTTTACCTGGGGGTGGAAGAGCAGCGGGGAGGGTCGCAGGTACTTCTCCTTTAGGGCACCCACAGGGTCTGTCACCTTCCGCTTCTCCACCCTGCTGGACAACAACACAGAGGGTTACATACCTCCAGGAGCAAACAAACAGCCAAACCACTTGCAGAGGTGCTTAATTTACACGTATGAGGCTATTCTTTAACTGACACAAATGTCTGTCTTCCCCTTCTACTGGATACTACAAATGACCCACAAGTTACCCCACAAAAGGCACTGGAATCGATATGAAAATGGATCCCCACCTTTGGGCAGTGGGACTGATGACTAACAAAACATTTTGATCTTCCTATGTGAGAACTAATGCCTCTGCTATAGTGGTTTATAAGCCTCTGCTGTTGTGAAATGCCATGAAATAACCTGAATTTCCAGCAAAAACAATGCATAAGTGGGAGAAGCTCTAGAGTCCACAGCAGGCAGCCACTGCATGGAAAAAATTAGTCCTTGAGAGTTTGTCTTTATCTTAAGAGTTAACACTGGGCCAGACCTTGCAGCCCCGAGTGTGCTGAAATCAGTAAGTGTTTCATATTTATTTCCTCCCTTGCAGCTGAGATATAATTTGCATTGAGTTTCTTTGGCAAGCAATTTAAAAAGTGAGGAACTGGTGGGAGATTTCCGAAGTGACTTAGGAACTGGAGTCCTTCTGAAGTCACTTTGGTCCATTCAATATTCCAAGGTTAAGCACCTTGCTATGCAGAGACAATCCTAAGGTTAGGCTCTGATTTTTGAAAATACTGGCTTTGCTTTCACAAAATATTCTACTTGCAGGGAAACCACGGTGTGGAATCACCAAAAAGAGAAATAAAAACGTCCTCTATGGGAAAAAAGTGTTGTGAAAGTAACTCCAACGAGTGGAGCTGCATCTCCCAATAGCAGGAGTCGAGTCCATCTCAGCTAAACCAGCAGAAACCCAAAAGCAAGAGCAATTTTAACTACATTAGTCCAGCATAAATGAGAGCAAATTATTTTGCTGCATTTCACCTGATTGGTGTGAGGATGAAATTACCAAAGAGTTTAAAAGAAGACTCATGCAGAGTGCCATTTAGTGAACAGGATTTAATCTGCATTTAATTTTTCTGAGGTAGAAGAGAAGAGAAGAGCTGGATTTGGAATCCCTCTGCCTGGGGAGGCTCGTGGGTTTCAGGGGTGTGACGACAAGCTGTAAAACAAGACGTAAGAAGTTTCTCCCTGACACAGGGTAGAGAAAAAAACCCCTGGGTGAAGCGAGAGCGTTTCACGCAGCTCCACCATCTCCTGGTGCTGGGGGAACGGGAACACAACAAACCTACGAAGGTCCTCGTCAGAGCTGGATTCCTCAGCAGCCAGAGGATTAAACGGATCTTTTCAGCCCAGTGCCTGAGAACGTCACCTTAACAAGGCTGAGCTAAAAACTGCACTGATTTCAGGCTGTCTGGCTGCATTAAATTATATCACCAGGAGAAAATGTCAAGGATTTAAGTGGCCTTTGGGAGAAAAATGAAGGAGCCAAATGATGTGAGAGAGTCTGATAAAGAGAAGTTTAGAAACAAAATATTTCCATATTTTTTAAGCTGGGACTTGGAAGCTCTGCTGTTGAGCTCATTACATCAGGAGCCTGATTCACAAGCAGCTCCACCGCTGACTTTCTATTTTAATATATTACTACAACTATATGCATCCCATGGAATGCACCAAACGATGCCCCCATCCTTCCCTTCCATCTGTCTTCTGGACCTTTATGGTTTTCCCTGGGCTGCTATTTTAATTGGCAACGGCTTTTTCAGCCCATGTTATTTTAACATTCCTACTGAGAATGCCCAGAGGTGGCAGGATCCTAACGTAACGTGAAGCTTTCCCCTTTCTATCCCATTTCTTTCTTTTTTTTCCCCAGAAGTGCGTTTTACAGAAATAAATGCCAGCCCACTGACATCATCCCTTGTTTTTCCAGGAGGTGACCACGGTGGGTCCCAGACAGACCCCGTCACAGCTCCTGGGCTGGGATGTGGCCGTTTCCATCACAGAAACGTGTGAGCAAGTGACACAGCCCCAGCCCTGAGAGCCCTGCCAAAGCCAGAGACGCTTTCTTAATAGCCAGCACCGAGGGCTCACTAATCCTCATCTCAGCTGACAGTTCCTTGGCCTGGCCAGACATTGACATCATTTTTTCCCACAGTTATCAGCCCTGCAAAGGCAGCACGGCGCTGACATAGGTGCTGGGCTCCTGCTCTGCTCTCCGTGGAGGCCACTCCAGCCCTTGGTGAGCCCTTTGAACACCCGAGGAGCACAAAACAAACCATCTGCTTCAGGAACTGGTCGAAGAGACACCAAATCCAGGAGCTCTCTGAGCCAAACTCACAGAAATGGACGTTATCAAGCATCCTATCTAAGGGAGAATTAATTGCCATGTTAATGCCTAAATCAAGCTAGTTCTGGATACCTCTTTTCACTGGACTTTGCTAAAAATAAATGGTATTTGCTATGTGAAAACACATCTCCTCCACAGCAGGAGGATTCCAAGGGTATGGGTAATACACAAACTTAGTGGTATCCTCACCATAAAGCTTAAAATAATTTTCCTTTAGAAACAGGTTTTATAAAAAGCTACAAAACTACGAAAGACTCAAGTCTTCCCTTTACATCTTCTTCTGAATTCATTCCCTCTGGAAATTGATCTGGCATTTGGCTAACTTCAACCACTCTGCCTTCCATGTTCAGCTTATTCTAGGCATGATGTAACAAACCAGGGCTTCCCCAAAAACCATCCCTTTCAGGCAAAACCAGAAGACACTTGATATGTTCCAAGAGAGATAAGTCTGCAAAGAGATGGATGTGGGGGAGATCCAGCTAATAACCCACTACCCTGTATCTACACAGGACTTGTTGCTCCAGACCTACAAACGTTCCAAAAGGCTGGGTCCACAATTGCAGTTCCTACCCACTGAAAAACTCGAATTAAAGGAATCAGAAAGAAAAAGGGGGTGGGGAGCCAGAAAGGTGAAGCAGCTCACAAAGGGCCATCGAGGCAGTCAGTGGGAGAGCTGCATTTCCAGGCTCCCAGGGCTCCTGACTCATTCCCAAGCCATGAGAGCCCAGGCTCAGAGGCATCTGAACTCTGCATTCTTATCGAATCAAACCTCTGGAATTTCCCCAGCAGAAGTGCCATCTTAGTGTTGGCTCGTGGGAGAGTCCTTAAATAGGTCAAGTTTCTTCTTTATCAAAATAAGGATGTGCTCTGTATACATATTGATCACTGGTACTCCTTTCAATTATTCAGCCCTTTGGGTTCAGAAAACTCACCGTGCTGTGACAGAGGAGAGAGAAACACAATCAGCTGCTCTGTCTAAACAACCCACACCCCGACCTGCCTCCAGTGGTGGTGTCAGCTGGAAAACGAGCTCGTTAGAGGAAAGGCTTAAGGCAGGGTATGTTAATACCTGTAGATGGGGTCCATGAAAAAGGGTGATGGCTTAGCATAGTGCAGGGATGGCTGCTGAGGCAGTTGAGACTGGGAAATCTTGGGTAGAACTTCACTTGCCATTAGCTTCCTCTCCCCATAGATGTGGTTCTTCCGTGGCTCTCTCCCCCCGTTCTGACTGGCTCGGATGCGGTTCCCGATGCTCAGATCCAGCGGCTGCTCCTCCCCTGAGGACGGGGCTGGCAGGACCTTCGGGGGTGGCAAGATTGGCTTAATCTCTTTTGGCTTTGTGGTGAGATCAAAGGGGGACTCTGAGCTGGTGCTGCCCACTTTGTGGAGGTCCCTGGGTGACTTTGGTTCTGCCTTGACCAGCAAGTTGTGATTGAGGGTCCGCTCCGTGAAAGGGTAGAGTGAGTGGGGGAAATTGGGGAGGAACTGGAAGGGGAACATGGAATGATACGGGAGCGAACCCATCTTCTTCTCCTGCATCCCCATAAAGCCAGGCCCAAAATACTTCTCTGCGATGGAGGCGATAGCTTTGATAGAGTCATTGGCTGCTCCCGTGGTCGGCAGCAGGTGCTCCTCAGGGGGAGGGAAGAAGGAATGCTGGGAGTAGAAGAGAGGGATCTCACTCGTGTTGTTGGTGGAGCTGGCGGACACAGAGCTGCTGACAAAGTCTGGCTTGCTCTCCATCAGTTTGCTTTTGTCTTTTGTTTTGTCCCTGTCACTCTCTGCATCACTGTCCAGGTCAGAACCGGTGCCAGTGGTGGTGTCCAGATCTGTGCCCGTGGTCGTATTGACGTCCTCAAAGTCACTGCCATCGGACATGTCACTGTTCCTGGCTTTTAGCTTCTCCAGGTAGGAGTTCTCCAGGCTGCTTTCACATTTCTCCTCTCCTGAGGCAGCCTGGTTGCTGTTGCTCACCGCAGAGATCAGGGGAAGTGCCGGGTTCCCCAGGGGGCTCGGGAGCTTCGCGTCCGGAGTGTGGTTGAGGGGACTCTTGAGCAGCTGCGTGGGTGGTAACAAGGGGGGCCTGGGGTAGAGAGAAGGGGGGAAAATCCCCGGGAATCCCGGAGTGAGGGCAGGGAACGCCGGGGGGGCAGGAGAGAAGGGAAGACCCCCCGGGTGCGGGCGGGACGGAAAGTAATCATTAAACCCCAGGCTGGCGTGATTGAGGTTGGGAGAGGGCTTGGATTTGTCCATCATGGAAGTGGGCGTCAGGGGTAGACCGGGGGCAAAAATGCCCCCCGGGTTGTAATGGTTCTTGCCCTCGCAGAAGCGCCGGTGCTTGTTGAGGGAGGAGGTAGTGCTGAACATCTGGCCACAGTCCTTGCACTTGATCTGGGTGCGGCAGTCGGCGTGCATCCGCTTGTGCCGGCACAGGTTGGAGAACTGCGTGTAGGATTTGTGACAGACCTCACCTAAAGTGTCAACAGAAACCAACAACAAACACGATATGAAATTAACAGGACACGGCAGAGAAGCCACCAGGAGCTTCACCAGCACCCCCCACCCCGGAACCCCCCTGCCCTAAAGACAGACGAGGGGAAACCCAGGGTACTGCTACGTGCTGGGCTGGATCTCTAGGAACCCACCTCCACATTTCTCCTGCGAAGGAGGAGAGGGAAGGAGGAGAAGAAGGAGATGAGAAGGAGGAGGAGGAGACGGAGGCTGGAAGACCCCAGGAGCAGCCAGGAGCAAGTGATGCTCCATTCCAACCCCAGCCATCACGGGCCAGGCTCATGGAGGCACCATCCCAGAAATAACACCACCTTTCTCTGTCCATAAACCTCCTTCCTAGGAACCTCTCAGCAGGAGACTCCCTACAGAGATCTGGGAGGATGGGCTAATGCTGCTCCAGCTCTTTTTTTGGAGCTGTCAATACAGATAATCATACATTTTAATGATAATATCTAGTTATATAGTCTGCCTTCCCTGGAGTCCTGGCATGGCAGAAGCCCTGGAAGAACTCTGCCTCGTTTAATCAAACCTACCCTTTCTTTAATGCCACTAATAGCAAGTAACCACTCCAGAGGGATGGTCCATAAATACTTTGCCAGCCAGGCCTCTCAGCCACAGCCTGGTGAGATCTTGTATTTGTTAAATTAGCAAGACACCCTCGCCATGCTCAGTTAAAGCTACCTCAGCCTTCCCTTTAACAACCTGTAAATACCAAGCTTTCAAAAGGTGAATTTTTATGACCTCTTTCACCTGCAGACTTTGCTGGGGTGGAAGGAACAGGGCAAAGTAAGGAGAAAAAAAAAAATCCCACCCAAACTTTTCTGGGGAGCCAAACACTAACTTTTTATTATCTGATGCCTCTTTCAACAGGGGAATAAATTCTACCTCTTAGTGAAATAACACACTTCTTTCACTGCTGTTATCACCAGTTAGTAAACATGGAAACTGAGACAAAGAGAGGGAAAATACATTGTTTGGAGCTGGGCACACAAGGACCCCAATCCAAATTCTCCTGACACCAGCCCAGTCACGGAGAGGTCTCTCCTCCCACCTTCTACTGGTGGGTACATGCCAGGGAGACTTTCCCTGCAGTTTATTCTAAATCTTTAGGATTTACATGAATATCAAACAACTGCCAGGAGAGTACTTCACTAGCAGCTCTGAGAATATAAAGGGAAAGCCCTTTCTATTGAAATTCAAAGCAAAGATTATTAAAATTGAACAAACTGGACACCTCAGTTCCAAAAAGCATCCCAAAATTCAGTGGGTGTCACTGAAGGGGCTGCTCTGCCTGGTCTCAGAGTATTTCAGCCTTTCTGCTCTGGACCCAGACACAGCAAGAAGCAGCCCAGGAAGCACAAACAGAAGAACTATAAAGTCATCAGAAGAGTTTCAAAGTTTAAGCTTTTCCAAATGAATCTGCTAAAGCCACCCCTAGGTTTTGGTAATCACACCTTAAAATCTTACACTGGTTGTTCTGCACTATTATTGTACACAGCTTTATGGCTGTTGTATTATTTTAGCTACCTCAGACTTTCAAATAAAAGTTTTATTTAGGGTTTTCACTTCATTTTAAAATATTTTCTTTAAAAATATCTAAACAGAGCTCTTAAAGGGAACACTACTCGATTTATTTTCCATGAAGTTAATAGTCTATCAGATAGAACAATCTCTATTTCTATAGGAATTTAGACAGGAGGATACTCCAGCACCCACACGGGCTGTTCCTGTGCTGTGTTATTGCTGGAGATGCACCAGAATGGGTGAGAATTTCTCTTGTCCTGCCCCAGTATGTAGAGGCAGCATCTTCAGGGCTGCAGGAGTGACCATGTGTGTCCAAACCAACCAGTAAGTGTAAATATTTCCACGTGTAAGGAGATGAGTGAGCTCCCTCTCCACTTACTAATAACATCTGAAGAAATCACGAAATCATTCAAATTGGAAAAGATCTCAAGGATCATCAAGTCCAACCTTCACCCCAACATCTCCCTGACCATGTCCTCAGGCACCACATCTACTCGTTTTTGTCACATTTGGGTGGGTTTCTTTAAGAGATGTTTGTCTGTTTTTCTTTCCAGAACAAAATGACCCCTTTCTAATTTTACCCGTCCCCCTTGCCCTGTGCCAAGGGATGCTGCGTTGTGGTAGCATCAGGAAGAGTTGCTCAATATATACAACACTGCATAAAATCCCTGAAGAAAAGGTACAAGAGCTCACGTCATTGGTCTCGAATAGGGAAAACTGGGAAAGGTTTAAGTCTCCAGTCCTACAATGATTTAGTAACTCTGTGTGATGGCTTCTCTTGCAGTGTTCTGCAGTTACAAAGTTAGTTTGGGGTTTTTTAAAGCCAAATATATAATGTATTGTAAAGCCAAAGTAAAATACTGTGAAAAACAAGCAAACACCACCTCCCACAACCCCTTTTCACCCACTGAAGAGGGAAGACAAACTTCCCAGCTCCCCGAAAGTCACTAATGGGATCCATATCCTGGCCCGTGGCTGCACCTGGCAGGGCTGAGCCCGCAGGATCAGGCTGGGGCTGCTCCACACACTGATTCAGAGCGACAACTCCCTAATTCTTATGAGGTGAGAGTGAGGAGATTATGAGGAGGAACCATTCATCTGGCTGCAGCCATGCTGCGGGATTCAGATCATCTCTTTCATGTGCCCGTCACCAGATGAAGGATTGCATCACCATGAGCAAGAAGAGCATTTTTTCTTCCTCCACTGACACCCATCTGATTATCTCAGAGCAGGTTAATGAAACGAGGATCCCCTCGCATGTTGTTCCCATTACACCAACTGGGGAAAAGAGGGTTCAGTGGCTTCCCCACCGTGACATCAAAGCCCGGAATCAAACCCAGACCCCATCCTGCGCCTTCTGAGCGGTGTCAGGAGGGAGTCCCTAAAGTTTCCATGGCTTTGTTGTGACACAAGCCACTTCTCTGCACAGTTATCAAAGTCCAATAGGTGCCGTGTCAATTAAAAAAATATACAGCCCTGAGAGTGACAAGGAATGAGACAAACAGCTCCCAAGGGAAAATGCCCTTCTGGAAATATTCCACTGCAGGGAGCACTAAGGACCCACTTAACCCGCTTGTTATGTGGCTTCCAAGCATGATCTGGATGAAATGTGCAGGAAATAAAGAAGGAAAAAACTCTTTTTAGAAACCACCTTCTTCTCCTCTCTGTCACTGATTCAAAATTCTTTACCACGGCTACGGGGATTTGAGGCACCCCTGAAAAACATTTCGATCAGGCTGTGTCAGCTATTTATGTATGTCACCAACATTCACATTCACAAATTATTAAGGGAAAAAAAAAAAAAAAAATAAAAGAGGAGAGAAAGAAAAGATACGAGAAAATGGCATCACCAGGACTGCTGAGAGCCTCAGCTTTTAACTTGTCAAGAAAGTCAGAAACTGCCATGAATGTTTACTGAAAAAACAGGGAGCATGCAAAAAAAAAAGAAGAAGAAGAAGAAAAAAAAACCTCACAGTGGAATTTCATCTTGTGCTCTGACCTATAAAATTACAGCGGCTGCTCAGAGGGGGACAGCTCGTACTGGGGGGCCCCGCAGGATACGTGCAATTATAGGGGAAGCTGGAGATGGTGATGGCCGTGACAACTTACATATGAAAGGTTTGACAGTGCTGTGGATGTGCTTGTGCTGCTTGAGGCCCGAGGAGGTGGCGAAGGTCTTGCCGCAGTCGGGGCAGGCGTGAGCCCGAGCCCCCACGTGCTGCGAGCGGATGTGCCGCTGGAGGTTGCTGGGGTCTGTGAACACCTGCAAGAGAAAACACCTTCAGGGAGGGCCAGGAAAGACCAGGGAGAAGGGTATATGTGAAAAGACTGGCTATTCTGGGGGGTTGGTTTGGTGTCCACCTCCCGCTGCAAGCAGGTAACGCTCTGAGAAGGTCTAAGCTGCGTTCTCTGCACGCTCCCAAAGTGTGTGGTGCCCACAGGTCAACATCTGCCCTGCACGAGGCTCTCCCACCACCCCAGCAGACCCACCAACATCCAGGAAAAGGCCAAAGGGGAGGTTCTCGGGGCAAGGCTGAGCTCTGCATCTGAATGATGGAGATAGTGGGCCAGCTGAGCACACCTCTCCCCTTGTTAGAATCATAGCAGGGTTTGGGTGGGAAGAGACCTTTAAAGGCCATCTGGTCCAACCCTCCTGCACTGAGCAAGGTCATCTTCTGAGCAGGTTGCTCAGGGCTGCGGCCAACCTCACCTGGAATGGTTCCAGGGATGGGACATCAACAACCTCTTTGGGCAACCTGCCAGGGTCTCACCACCCTCAGCATCAAAACCATCATCCTTATATCTGGTCTTTACATCTAGTGTCACCATGCTCCACACCACAGCTGGGACATCCATTCCCTGCACCCCTTTCCCCAGGTCCCAGCACCAAGCTGCCCATGTCCTGCTCCCTACCTTCACACAGTTTTCACATTCAAACCGTTTCCCACTGTCGTGAGACATTTGGTGACGAATCAGGTTGGATTTCCAGTTGAAAGCCTTGGGACACTGGTCACACTTGTACTCCCTCTCCTCGGTGTGGATCACCATGTGCTGCTCCAGGCTGGGAAAGAGAGACAGGCTGAGATGACCCCCGGGCCAGCAGCAAACCAGCCAAACTCTGAGCACCCACCTCAACCAGACCCACCACCAAGGCTCACATCGTATGGGGGAGGCCTGAAACTGAGAGAGGTGATTAGAGACAGTGATAGAGAAACAAGATGTGAGCTCGTGGGGTCTGGAGGCGTCTCCAGAAGTAACTCCTGCTGCAGAGCACTCCTGCAAAAGCCTCTGTGAAGGAGGTGGGCAGCACATGGACCCTGGGTTTGCAGCCACACACAGACACCTCTGCTCTTTTTGGCATTTATTTCAGAGGGAAGCTGCTCTATCCTGCCCCAAAGTGTCGCTGTGTTTTATGGTATTCCTTATTAAACACCTGAGCCCATTTACAAGGGGGAAAGGAAGGCAAAACCAGCCCTGACCCTGCAGGTTCCTGAAGGGAAAAAGGAGCATTTTGTGCCCCATGGTCCCACAGCCTCCCTGTGGGGAAGGACCAGATACCAGCCGTGGCTGCCCAGACGGTCACGCTGCCGTTTCCATGGGCTCCCAGCCCACAGCTTCCCAGAACACAGCGACTGAACAGTGGAAAGAAACACGATCAGGTGCAAACACATTTCACTGCAAAATGTCAGACATCTTTTATTACTGAACCCGGCGATTCCACCTCCTGCCAACTGGCAGCCTCTCCCAAACTGGTGGTAAACCGGAGTGGCGGCTGGAAGGGGGATGTGGCAGGGAGGGGTTTTTGGGGTGCTCCTCTCCCCACGCCAAAGCATCATCAGCATCATGCTGCTGGGCCACCAAACCATGTGTGAAACCACTCTTGGTGGCAGCAGGACAGCCCTGGAGCCTTCCTGAGGAAGACCCAGTGCTGTAAAATTAAGTAGGCTGGAAATGCAGCCCTGAGAAACAGAGGAAGAAAACGTGTGTCCTTCAGCACAGCTCAACAGGATTTACAAATTCTCCTCCTGACTGTGAATTCCAATGAAGGACAAACGTGTATGAAACCTGCTACTGCCTGAAATCCCCCCCAGATTGATATTAAACCCTTCCTAGGGAACTTTAAAGCAGGGCTATATTTTTTATAGGAACATTAAAACTAAACCCTCCTGGAAAACCCTGCCAGTCTTCATTAAACACTTCAGGACCTTGCAGCAGATAACACCTGGGCATTTCCACACAGCCTGAGGGACTCAGACACCTAGGAACTGACCCAGCCTCAGGGCTATCCTGCTCTCCCTCTCCTCGGATGCCTACAGGGACCTGTATCCCCAGTGGGACCAGCACCCTGGCACCAAGGCTGAGTGGAATGGACCTGACACTGGGGACCTTCAAAATTCCCAGTGTAAAGGCCAATTGCACTGAGAACTGACCTGCACTGACATCTTTGTGCCCTGAAGGCACTTTCTGGTGCACCTTGTAGAAGGTGGCTTCATCACAAGTGGCTCTGGTGGGACTGCAACCTGCCCAGCAACTCTACCTAGAAATCCAAGCAGCCACCCTCCTGCTACTCCCTTGAAGAACCTCCTCTTCTTTCCACTCAAGTAGTTAATATTCATGAACGTGCCCCTCATAAACCACCAATCCACTAATTTTAAAGCAGCAATATTCATTTTGCCAAAGAAATGGTGTTCTTAACATTGCAGAAAATCTTAACACATGCAAAGAAATATATACCTTTCATATACATATCCAAAAATACGCTCCTGTTAACTGTGATTTATGAGTTTATTTGGAGCAAATATGGACAAACTAATATGCTGTTTAGAGGCAAGTACCTACTGGGATTAGCAAAACATTTATTTATTTAGTCAGCTGCTAAATGCTCAATTTCAGTTCCCCAGTGGCACTCCTGATTTGATCTGTATTAACTTCTGAAAAATTCTAAGCCCATCTAGGCACGCTGACTGGCTGAAGTCTGTGGTTTAGTGGCTTTCTCAGCACATGAAACACAGCAGATGGATGGGGGAGGGAGAGATGTGGACATTCTCTCCAGCTCCCGAGATCCATCAGCCTGTTGCTGCCTCTATCTTTACCCTGTTCAAAAAAATGAACTTTATGTCACTTGCTTAAGGAAACCCCAAACAAAACACTTGGAATCAATGGTTTAAAAGGCAACGTACCCAAAGAGCCCATCACAACTCCAAACACTCTCCAAGTGGACAGGTCTGTGGGCAGTGACGGGGAGCATCTCCATCTGAGCTGGAAATACCTTGAAAAGGCCTCTCCATCACCTTGGGGAGCTCAGAACTCCATGGTAGCACACACATGGACTTCTGCCTCAAACCTGAGATACATGAGCTGAGTACACCAATGACCAGTAAATGCCAGCGATGCTCGACTGGGGATGTGCCCCAAGATGAGTCAAGGTCTATCATGCCCATTGCTCCCAAGAAATCAAGGGAAACTGGGACCTTGACATCATTTGAATGCCTAGAATTAGCTTCACCAGATGACTCTGAGCATCTTACTCACAGGGATAATCACTCTTTAAAACTCGCTCCTAAAATTTAACCCTTTGAGTATCACATTGCAAACGTGTGAACCAGGAATCTCAAAGATCTCTGCTTTAAAGCAACATTTGTTTTCTATCATATTACGCCTGAAAGATGCAAATTTTCAGTTAAAAACTTACTGGGCCAAAGAATTTTTCCTTACCAAAAAAAAAAGATTAAATAATTCTTGTTTAGTGTTGTCTTATTATAACAATCATTATTGAAAATAAAAATATGAGCTGGAGAATATCCTGTCTTCTTTTTTACCTCGTTATATTTCTATCACAGGTCTATCAACCCGTCTGTCACAGCCCTGAAAAAGCCACAGGGAACTCAGAGAACAACCCCTTAAACTTTACATTGTCAATAACCAGTTGATGGTTCTACCAATGAAAAGCACCATAGTCTGAAATAAACTGCTGTCCAATAGCCAGCGACATCGAAGCCACCGACGCAGCCTGAACCCTACGGAGAAAGGAGCCACCCAGTTCCCACCACGTCCCATCATGGGGCAGGACCAAGCCGGAGCGACAGAGAGGTCAGGGAGGGTCTGGCCCTTTTGCAGTACCTGTATTTGTTGGGGAACATCCTCTCGCAGTCCTTGCACTCGTAGACCTGCCCATCTCCAAGACCCTCCTGCTTGATCTCGTCGCTCAGGCTCTCGTAGAGGGAGCTGACGGCGTTGCAGGCGTACTTCTTGTGCCGCCGCAGGTCCAGCTTCGACTGGAACAGCTCATCACAGTCCTCGCAGCGGAACGTGTGCTCCTCTGCAACACACACACAGCCTGGTCACTGCTGGAGCAGGACACTCAAGCAGGTCTAATTATTCTACCCAACACTGGGTAAGAAACCCCAGTATTCTGTGAGGATCTATCAAAGAAACACAGAGGAAATCTGTGAGTGACAGGAGAGAAACCAAGGTAGGCTGTGCCGGCAAATTGCTTTCACTTTAAGCATCAAGAGGAAAAAAAAAATAAATCACACAACCAGGAGAGATCTTGTTTTCTTTGTGTCCTGGCTCTGCTGAGATGTAGAGACCTACAGGAATTAGCAGACACACAGAATTCTGGGGCTATCCTGGACTATTGCGTTTGTTTGCAATGAGGTCTCTTCAAAATATGAGTGAGTTTTCCCTCAAAAGGGGCTGCCAGGAAAAAAGGAACAAACCATAATCAGATAAGGACAAACACTGGGGAAAGCACATCAGCTCAGCACAAACCTGGAGAAGCTCCTTCCTAAAAAAAGTCTTTTCTAACCTTATCCCCTTAACTCGTCCTGCACAACTGCAGCAGCAGCATCAGACCCGCAGAGTTCAAACCCAGAGTACCATGGAAGGAAGAAAAGGGAGCCAAATTCTTTGTTGTTGTGCTGTTTGGGTTTTTTGGTTTTGTTTTTTTTTTTAAAAAAAAAGATCTAACGCACATAATAAATTATTGTAGTCAAGGTCAAACAAATTAAAAAGAGGGCAGCTATTATTAAGTTTACAAGGCAGCATCCTGACCATCGTGCCAAGCCAAACAATCAGCTCAGAGCTGTAAATTTTCCAGGAGAACAACCTCTGCAAGGGAGTCGGGAGAGCTCCGGGTTCCATCAGCCAGCCTGACCCAGCAGCTTTCCAGCCACCACTTTGCCACCAGTGCCACATCTCCCTGTGCTCCTCTGCCCCCTCCTCCGGGGCTCTGCTTCGTGTTAAGCCTTATTCTCTTTTTCTGGTAACTTGATTCTCAAAAGGAAGCTTGTGGTAAAGTGTGTTATAGCTCAGAGGGAAGAGTGGAAATGCTCTAAGAGACACAGGCAAAAGCTGCTGCTGATGGAGCTGATCCCCCCAAACTCTGCTCCTGGGAAGGGGACATCAGGGTAGGACACAGGTGGCACTCACATCATCGTGGCTGCTTCTCTGGAGCCTTCACATCTGCAGCCTGTCAGCAAAGCCTTGCTTTAAAGTACCCCATGCACTCGTTTGTCCCAAGTTCTGCACAATTACAACCAGTTTAGAGTCTGAGATCATCATAGAATCATTCAGGTTGGAAAAGACCTCCAAGACCAAGTCCAACCTTTGTCCAGCATCTCCCTGACCCCCAGACCATGTCTCAAAGCACCACATCTACTGGTTTTTCGAACCCCTCCAGGGATGGTGACTCCACCCCCCCCCTGGGCAGCCTGTTCAGTGCCTGACTAAACAGTGTTTTATATAAATCAGGGTTAATTTAGTTAGAAGTGGCAGCATCACACCCGCCAGTGCTCGGGCAATCATCTCCTCTCCCCGTTCCTCAGCACAGCCCAGTTAAACCCAGGCTGTGGTTTTCAGCCCGTGCCCCCACACGCTGGGGAGCCTGAGACCTGCTGCTGTGGCAGCAAAGTACGTGGGCAGATGGAAGCAGCATGGTCCACACCTACACGGAAAGTATCGACGTGCCCACGAGCTGGGAAAAGTCAAACGCAGCTAAAACAGAAAATATCACCCAGCCACTATCAGCGAAGCTTTGCTATTTATCCTGCAGCATCTCTAGTGGTACTAAACCCCCCTTTACTCAAGGAATAAATAAAAGGCAGAGATGTTGCAGGATTTCCTGAACTGCAGAGGAGAGGGATGTAAAAAGAAATAAAATTCTGCATGTCGACATTTTCCTTTGGGGGGAGAAAGGGGTTTTGACTTAAAAAAGGAGACCTCAGGGAAGAAAATACCCGTATCTCTCCCATGTCAGCTGGTTCTGGCAGGTCGTGTGCTCTGAAATTGCTCTCAGCAGCCTCACGTGAAGCAGATCAGGCCCTGCTCTACTCCTCAGAGAAATTCCATTTACCAGCATTTTGTAGAACAGCACCAATACGTATCTCAGGTGTTTTATGTCTCTGGGGAAGGAAACCTGGAAATCAGGATATAAAAAACTACCGAGTAGTATTGAGAGACTGTGTATAACCCAGCACTGAAATAATCCAAACTGCTTTTTATGAGGGGGGGAAAAATTAAACAATTGTAGCATCATGGTACCTTATCTCCCCCAAACTATTCTCTGGGAACCAGAGATCCACTTCGAGTTTGGAAAAGTGGCCATGGAGAATAATTTACTACATAGCTGGCTGAAGATGGAGAACCACAAATCCCCCCTCGTACACAACCCGACAGAGCATTACCTGTTGTCATCAATGAGAATAACAGGGTTTTGTCTTTTTACTGAGTAGGCAGACAGATGAAATAAATTACTATTAACTACAGGCTCACTAATAACTGTTGGAGAAGAGATTTTGCTTCTAATTCTCCCTGATGTTTGTCAGCAGAATAGCAGATCTCACACAAATTCCACCCAGGTGGTAGAAGCTGGTGCAGCTCCGCTGACCCAAGCTGGGAGCTGCCCCATCAGGCTGTTACTGAGAAATGTAAGAAACCAGACAGCTCAGCTGAGCCATGTGCAGTTTTTGGCACTTCCAAAAGCTACACAGACCCTACAGCTCCAGCCCTTGCACATCACTGCAAAACTCTGCCTATTTTGTACAGGTTCACCCTTCAGTAACAACAACATCCCTCTTCCATCATCAAACAACAGCCTGTTCACAGGGAGAAGAGGTGGATGATAATGTGCTTCAGAATATTTGGGTTTGGGAAAAGACATTTTTATTGAAAAGAACAACTAGAGAACTGATAAAAATATGATTAAAAGCCTTGTAGTCACGTTACACATGATGCCACTGGTTGCAAGTACTATTCTGATGCTCAGATAGGTTAAATAGAGGATGAACTGGATGGCTGGCAGAGGAGCTGATTATATCCTATCAATATCCAACACCCATTTCTCCAGCATTCCCGATTCAGAACTGTAGAAGATCAGGGATCAGACTTCTCAATAAATAAGCTGCAGGGACAGGAACTGACCTGGAGACAAGGGCCAGACCATCACCCTGAAAAATGAAGCCAAAGTATCAAAAAGGAAGCTCAGGACCCTGGTATCTATTTTGTGTCTCTATATCAGACACCTGACTTGTAGACTTGGGGCTCATTAAGGTTTTTTTTCCCCCTTGTTTACGCACCAAAAAAAAAAAAAAAAATTAAAAAAAATGTTGCCCTTCAAAACAAGTTCTCATTAAAGTTTTCTTCTTTCTTAAAGCACCACAAATGCTAATAGTGCCCTTCACAAAAGGTTACTGGTTCAGTATCTCACAGGGAGAAGGGGATGAAAAGAAAAGAAAAACCCAGTCACAAAAAAATTGCTGCCTGTTCTCTATGTCTTGTTTGTCAAATCCATGGTTATATGTGCCTATCTTAAGTTCCATCAGTAACACTCAGGACAAAGCAGGAATGTAACAGAAAAATAAATCAGTGCCTAATAGCTTTCAGAGAAACCAAGGGGAACACAATTATGTGGCATCTACATGCTAATCTACCAGACTTGAATCTCAAAGGAGTTCAAGTGCCCTACTCAAAATTCCTGCAGTGATAAGGGGTCTGCTGTGTTTGGCTGGGGCTCGGATAAAAGATTTTTATGATAATTATCTTTGTGCGGAACAATTTTGCATTTTCTTTCTTGTTAATTCCACTCGGAACGGGGGTGCGAGGCAGCAGGGAGATAGCATTACTGAAAGTCAAAAGTATTAAGAAGTCAAATATTGAATGTTGGCCTATTATAATCTGAAAGCAATTATGTGGCAAAAGCACCAGACGCTACCAGGAAGACACAGAAAAACGTTACATAACAACAAAGAAAACAAGGAGCACTTTCTGCTTGTTCCAAGGATTCCTCCCTGGCATCACAACCAGTGTGTGTGACTCCATCACTGTGAGCACACAAATGACTCATCTCTCTGTGCGTCCGTCTCCAGAAAATGATTCATTTTGGGGGGAGAACACTGAAAAAAATCACCCCAAACCTGCCCCCGCAGCGAGGCAGGAGCTGCTGTGCTGGTGCTCGGACACCTCACCCACGGACCTTCAGCAAAGCAGCTTTTCAGCAGCACTAATCCCCAAACTACCCTGATTTTTCAGGAATATTTCAAACTAATTGTGTATATCATATGTGCCCTCTTCAAGAGTTTCACCAGAAATCTAATAATTATATTCATACACAGTATATACAAGTGTATTGGAGGATGCACTGGTGAGACAACTCAGATTTCAGTGATTAATTATGTTGAACAGTGTTTTCAACTCATAGTTTAAAAACAACTGGTGGATGAGAATATATTTCTAGAAATTAGTCATCAAATAATAACGTGAAGCCTGCAACAGGCTCTGCCCTCCATGAATGAACAGAAAAAGACGTAATAATCTCTTTCCTTGAGAAAATTCACGTGTCTTTTGCGTTGTTCTCTACCTTCTGCTGTCACCAAATGCCAAGGACACGAAGAACCCCAGGAAACGGAGCAGAATTTTCACTTGCTCTGCAGTGCCAAGTATTTCTCTTCTTTGTGAAACTAAAATTGAACCCAAAGCTTTTGATGTTAAGAAGCTCCACACTGCTCCTTATGTGAGTGCTTCACAGTCATCTTTGTGCACCACGAGCAGGAAGAACCTGAAGCTCTAGAGACCAGTGTTTTGCAAGCCTTGGAATGGTTTGGCCCATTTTTATTACACCCAAAGAAACGTGGTGATCCTGGGCATTTAAAAGGCGGCTCCACATGTTCAAACCAACCCTGTTCCTCCAAGAGAAGCAGCAAATTAATCTGTTGAGTGCCTTGAGGTTAATAAAAACTCACTTGCAATCACTGATTACTCTCACCAGAGGAAGAATAGGCATAAAATAATAACAGTCCCAGAAGGGGCAGGGACCAGACCAGGTTTTTGTCCCAGTTCAGCACTGACTGAGGTTCTCAACACTCCCAGTTGGCTGGAAAGAGGTGCAGAAAGGTCCTGTCCAGCAGAACGAGTCCTTACCTTCCATGCTGGGCGCCATGTTCCCAAGGGAATAACCACCTTCCTTCAAATACACCAAGAGCTCTTCTCCTGGCTCGATTTCTTTAATAACTTTATAATAGATCTGGGAATCAAAAAAAAAAAGGAGAGACACGTTAAATATGCAGAGACTCGCATTTTACATTTTAACCAATAACTCCAATTACACCAGCTAATAGGGGAGGCTGTCACTTGATTTCTGGGATAATTGCTACTGAGAGCTCTTTTTCCCTGCCTTTCTGTGTGTCAGTATTTCACATGGCTTGGACAACAAAGTAGTATTTATGGTAACAGCCTCTCTCCTTCAAATTACACCAAATCTTCCCATTGTTCTCCCTACCTCCCGTGAGCTCCCTCAGCCTATGATAGCCAAGGGAAGAGTAAAACCAATGGAATTGATGCACTTAAGCCTCTGCTCCTCCAAACCAAAACTGTCCTGATGATTAGACTGGAATTAGCATATCTCCATGGTATTATTTCGGAGATTATGCTCACCTAGAAGCAGAAGAGCTGGTCCCTAAAGACCAAATCTGCACCATTCCAGGTGAGCAGTTTATCCCCATCCAGAGTTCCTGTCTCACACAGAACATGGACCTTCTGGGATGCACTGAGGACAGCACTGATCACCCCCTGGACCTTCTGGGATGCACTGAGGACAGCACTGTTCAACCCCTGGGCCGTGATAATTCAACCAATAACAGTTATTAGCTGCCAAGTTTTATTAGCACTGTGTTTAAGAGCAATGCATGCAATCCTTTTCCAGAACATCACCTACAGATAACCCAGAACGATTCCCTAAACCAGCTGTTGCCAACCGGCCGTTGCTGGACCTTCCCAACAGATCAACGACCCGCGATGCCACCGGGCACAAACCCTGGGAGCATCCTGCCCCAGGGGCTGTGACGTCACTCCACGGCTACTACGTCGCTCCGTGGCCATGACGTCAGCCACCAGCAGCGCCCGCCGCGGTGCCGCTCCGGGAGCACACGCTCTCCCCGGGGCCGGGCGGGGGGTTCGCTGCCCAGTGCCCGCCGAGCCCCGTTTCCCCAGTACGGACCGAGCACAAACTGGGCTCGGGAAGGCGGCGGGAGCGGCGCCGGAAGCGGTGCCCGGGGCTCCGGGAGCGGTGCCGGGAGCGCGGCCCCTCCCGGCCCAGCAGGGGGCAGGCTCCGCCCGCCCACGGCCCCGCTCTCGCCGCGGGGTCCCCCCCGCCCGGCCCC